>ML102147.1:2615-37333 GCA_003697995.1 Taxidea taxus jeffersonii
GTTCTTTCCATACTTTATATATTTCGTTAAATGGACTCCCTTTTTAAGAAGCAAAGAAACAGACTTCAAAAGGAAGACTTACATAAGTGCAAAATCAATATCACTTGGCCATAAATAATAGGTAATCATAAAAATAAATACGACAGATACAATAAATATGATGAGCCAGGTCCAGTTGTCTTTGCAAGGCTCTGGGCCTCCTTGTAATAAAGGGAAGTTAGTAAACTCTAGAGAGGTGTGAAAGCCACGGCTTACACCAATCTGAGCCTTTCCCCCTGACAAGGTAAGGGAGATTGAAGGAAAATGGAATGGGAACATGTTCCTCGACATGATTTCCTGTGTTCCATGTGCGCCATGTCATTATAAAAAACAACTCTATGGTTATCAGTGTTCCCAGACCTCATTATTGCCAACACTTGAACCCACTCATCCTCTCCTAGCTTCCACATGGCATTCAGGGAACGAAGGCCCAAAAGGAGAGTGACCAAAACCTAACTCCCTGTGCATGTTATAAAACACAAAAATGTCTGCTAGACCTCAAACAACAGCTTGGCCCTCTTAGTGATTAGGCAAGCTCTGGTTTTCTGTGTGACTGTACGTAAGCTGTCATTTCCCTCTCTGGGCATCAGTTTGCCCACCAGTTAAATGCACAGACCTGATCCTGACAGCCCCTTTATCCTCAGGATCCCTCCAAAGGGGCTGAGGATCGGGCTGAATTTCAGAGCAGCCCTGGCTCCGTTGCTCATACGTGTGTGCACTCACACGTACACACACTCCCCGACTGGCCTCCATTTGCCTCAGGGACACCAAACAGGAATTGCATTTAGTAATCAATTGACTCCCCTTGACTTAGTTTGGTGCCTTTTCTAAATAACAAGAGCGTGGCAACATCAGAACCTCACGACAATCTTTATTAAGGAAGCTCCCGGCACCGTGTGGAGAAGACGCGGGCAGCATATGCAAACGTGCTAAGGAAATTATTTCCATCAGCTCCAGCTATTTGAAAGCAATTGAAAAGTTTCCATTTGAAGAAAAAGTAATTTTCCTGATGTGACTTTGGAGCTGTTTGTGTGCCCCCACCTAACGCTGCCACAGCGTCTCTAGCTCCACATTTCCTACATTTTATTAAACCACAGCTAAGTGGCATCCTGCTGTTAAAATATTGTGTCGCTTTTTAAAGTGATATCATTACCTAATAATTTTGAGAACTTTATTTATTTATTTTTCTTTGCCAGGAAGGGACATGGACCGAATGGCTTGGCAGCATCTCAGCATTGTGGAGATGGGGAGTGTGGGGTATGGGGGAGTGTGGCCCCAAAGGGTGAGAACTGAGCTTCAGAGGACACACAGGAAATGCACATAGGAATTCTTCCCCGTCTCACGTTTCTAGAGAACTGGGAGACAAGAACTGCCGGTAAATATGGCCAAAGCAACATTGGACCCCAAAGATGGATTTTCCATGGAGCTAATGGGGGCCCCTTGTACCTACTTTTAAAATCATAGTTCTATCTCTTTGCAAGACTGTGCTTGTGTTCTGTTGATGTCTAACAAATTATTACAAATTTAGGGGCTTAAAAAGAGATCTGTTTGTAGCTCACAGCTCTGTGGGCAGAAGTCTGTTACAATGTAGCTTGAGTCTCTGCTTACTGCCTTATAAGGCTGAAAGCAAGGTGTTGACCAAGATGAGTTTCTATCTGGAGGCAAAGGAGAAAATATGCTTTCAAGCTCATTCTTGTTGTTGGCAAAATGTAGCTCCTTAAGGCTGTAGGACTGAAGCCCTGTCTCCTTGCAGGCTGTCTGCGAGAAGCCGTTCTCAGTATTACAGACCTCTTGTATTCCTACTACATGGCTCCCTCCATCTTCAAGCCAGGGATGCATCAAATTCTTCTTGCTAAGTCTGAGCGCCTCTTTCAACCACTGGAGAAAATTCTCTGCTTTTAATGGACCTGCCATTAGGTCAGACCCAGCCATATTATCTTCCTATCTTAAGGTCAACAATCTAATCACAACAGTAAAATCCATCAGATTCCCAGCCCCAAGGACTATGCAGGGCATGTGCATGACAAGGGTGAGAAACCTTGATGGGTCATTTTAGAATTCTGCCCACCACAAACAAAGACACAAATTGTGTAAGCTTCAGGCTCCACAAAATTTGGATCCACCTCTGCCTGATCCCTTTGATCTTAAAAGCTCCCATTTGGACCATTTTAATGGCCTCAGATAGATCGTAGGTCTTTAATCTCTTTTTTTGACACAACAGCTCAAAAATTTATCATGCCCTTCCTCCCAATGACCTACATAGAAAGTCAGAATGAAGCTAGGCCAACCCAGCTATATGGTTACCTGTTGGTTTTTCTGGAAACCACTCTCCTCTGTTAACAAAACCCTGATTTCCTCTCCTGTCACACTGTTCTTTCACTTATTTAAGCCTTTATGGTTCAGGCAAGGCCCCCATTTCCAGTTGTAAGGATGAACAGGTGATGCTTATTGGGTCAACTCAAATTGCCCTCTCCTCCTGGTCTTAGTGCTTAGTATCTGGATGGTAAAAGCTGACCCACAGTAGATTGGCAGAAGCTGCCAGAAAGGGGTGTTTTTCATTTTTTTCCACTATCAGGGATTAGGATGATGTGCCTAGAGTTGAAGGGTGGAGCCTACTAATGAAGTCAGTTCAGAATACCAACCTTCACAGCAGAGAGAAATGGGTCCTAATTATATCACTTAAGCCTTTTGATGGTACTAAGTCTGAAGGCAGGCTACTCTTTGACAAATTAATTTATTTCTCTTTTTACTTAATTATTTCACTTATCTATCCATCCAATTATCCATCCATCCATCCATCCATCCATCCATCCATCCATCCATCCATCCTTTTATTAGAAAGAAAAACCACAGGCCCAAAATGGCATCACTTAGGCCAAGTCACCAAATCAGGGCTTGATATCCAACCTAATCACACTTTCAACTTCCCCCAGAATCCCGTAAGGCTTTACCAGTCAGTCAGGAACTTTCTGGTCAGCACAAATAAGATAATCTGTCACATGGGCACTCTTTATCCCCCAAAGGAAGCTGAGGTAATCCACCTACTCAGACCCTTTTGTCCCCAGAGGAAGGTGACCTCCCTGAAATAATTCCTTTTTTTTTTTCCCTGTTTATGACTTCCTTGTCCTACCTTTAAAAACCTCTCCTTTTCTGTAGCTCTTTGGAGCTCCCCTCTACTTGCAAGATGGGATGCTGCCTGATTCAGGAATCCATTAATAAAGTCAGTTATGATGTGGGAAACAGAGGCAGAAGAAAAATTACTAAATTTCCTTACCTACCGACAAGCCCTTGAAACAGGCAGAGTGACCCTCCTCTAGGGACTCAACTACCCTCACCTTGAGGCTTTGCTAAGGGCAAAGGACAATCCTAGCCTGACTGACCCCTACCCCCAACCAGGATCCTGTAAGTCTACTTTAACAATTCCTTTAGGAAACTTTATCTCTAAACCTCCAAGATAGTGTCCACAATCATTCCCAAGCATATGGCCCCCTGATATACATTTAAAGGGTCTCACGAAAAGGTTTTATTACTGGTAATGAATAACCTTTTCCCTAGACAATAGCTAGCCCCTCAAGGTCCTAGAAATCTTGCTTCCAAAATTCCTTAGAGACTTATATCATCCCTAATCCCCTCCCCAATTTACAAATCTATAATAGACCACCCCTCACATCCCTGGGGCAGCAGCTCTTCCTGCCCACAGGTCCTGTCCCCGTGCTTTAATAAGCCACCATTTTGCACCAAAGATGTCTCAAGAATTCTTTCTTGGTCATCGGCTCCAGACCTCACCCCAGTGAACCTCACCTATGTTCTAGAACTTCATCAATTAGATCTTCAAGTTTATTCATTTGAGCTGTCCCTGCCAAATAAAAGACTAATACGGATGCTCCCATGGCCAGCCTCCATCCCATCTTCATTCCGCATTCCCACATGTGCGACTCTTTTCTTGCCCATTTTCCAGACATACTGAAAATGCAAGCCATTCTTGGGTCTCATTTCCACCCACAATTCTCCAGTTGCCTGGCATATCCAGCATGCCCATCTTTTTCCTCTGCATATCCACATGGTCCTCGGTACTCAAATGGCTTACTCCTGATATCTTACCACCTTATTTTTTCTTTTTTTCCCCCCTCTTATACCCACGTATCTTCTAGTCCTATCCCTTTTTGTCTGTTTTTAGTCCTGTTCACATCCCATTCCAGTGTGTGGCACACAGTTGTGTGTGTGTGTGGTAGGGTGGGGGGCACCTACCATCATTTCCATCTTAAACAAAGGTTTTGAGTGCTTGGGTGGCCTAATCGGTTAAGTGGCCACCTTTGGCTAGGGTCATGATCTCAGGGACAGGGGCTCTAGGCCAGAGTCTGCCTTCCTCCCATCCTTCGCTTGTGCATGCACATTTTTCTCTCTAATAAATAAATAAAATCTTAGAAAACAAAACAAAACAGAGGTTTAGGGAGATTAGATCAGACCAATCTGAAACCAAAATCTATAACCTTCACCACTATGAAGTCTGTCATTTAATTATATTACCATTAATACTGCTATTAACAGTAAGAAAAACTAAACCTTATCACACACTAAGCCTTTGCCTTGTACTGTGGTAAAATGTAATTTAAACAGATTACCTCCTTCAATCTTTAAAGCAATGTCCTAAAACAAATGCTAATGTGGTGCTGTTTTACCGGCAAGGAAACTGAGTCTCAGAGAGGTTAAAGGAGTACTGAGTTCACAGAGCTGGAATTCTCCTTTCAGAAGCACTGCTCTTGGCCACTACATTTGCAAATGCTTGAAAAGCGAAAGGGAGAGAGAGAGAAAAATTGATTGAAATTGAGTGTGGGCGTAAAGTTGAATAAGCTGGGGAGACCTGCGCATTCACCCTCAGAAACCCCTTAAAATAATGGCAAGAGGGGCTCAGAGCATCAGTGAAAATGCCCAGCAGAAAGCAGCACCGTCCACCAGCTCCTTCCCAAGAAGACCACGGTCCCTCCGTCCAAATTTCCATTTTCAATCACCCAAGCCAGTCAGTCTGGACTGTGTGTTTAAACAGGATTTTCTTTCTTTCCATTTTTTTTTTTTAATTGGAAGGAAGCTTTAAACACTTTGAAAGTGGCCTCAGGGACCAGCTCACAGCATGCTCTGCATCTCCTCCTTTTGAGGCTAGCGTCCCTGCAGCCACATTGCAAGCTCTGTTTTCAATTACAAAAGCTTGTTTGAACATGGGCTGTCACAGAGGCTGTTCAAACAGGCTTTTGTAATTGAAAAGGCAGAAAAACAAAAGATTTCTAACCTTCCAGAGCCAGGGTGGGAAGGAGCTGGTCAGACAACTGTGGAACCAAAATGGCGGCCCACAATTTGGGGATTGAGGCCAGCTAAGGAGGCAGCTGGGTTGTTTTGGTTGGGCTGAACTACACTGGAATAAGGGCATGATAAAAAAATATTAGAGGGCTAGAATCCGATGCCTGGGAGATACATGAATGTAGGTGGAAAAGCATAGTGATTCCTACCAGTTAGTACTTACGGAAATGATTTTAGATCACTCATAGGTCATCATTTATAGAAGGAATAAAAAAATGGGTACTTAGGGTAAGAATTTCTTTTTTTAAATTTTATTTTATTTAAAAAATCTTCCCCAGTGTTTTGGAAGGGTAAAAACCCTCAGCTTGTTACTTATGTATCTTTAATTCCTAATACTTTATCTCCCCTTTTGATAAAGACAGGGCAAGTCTCACAGTAGCCCATTTTGAATCTGCATAGAATTTAGTAACACTGTTTTGTTTTCCTCGGTTTGAGGGAGCAGAAGGCTAGCTGAAGACAATGCATAAACTGACACCCTACAACATCTTCTACCCCCCAGCCCCTAGGTGGGACTTGTGTGTGACATTCTTCCAAGAATCTCCCAACCATCCTAATGTAAATGCCTTGTTGGAGGGCAAAACAACCTTAACTTGACAATAGCAAAAGGCCTCTGGTATCACTTAGGTCCTCTTTAACATATTAAAGCTCTTTTGAAAACCTCCCTTTTCCTTACCTCCCCCAACCCCATAGCATATAATCAGCCACCCCTCACAGCCCCCAGGCAGCAGCTCTTTCCGTCCATGGGCCCTATTTCCGTGCTTTAATAAACCACCATTTTGCACCAAAGACGTCTCAAGAATTCTTTCCTGGTTATCAGCTCCAGACCTCACCCCACCAAACCTTCCCTATATTCTAAAACCACATCACTTGTATTTCAAGGAAAATAACAGCTTCCAATTTAAGTAAGTTTCAGTTAAAATTAAACCAATTTTAAAATATTACATGAATAACAGAACTAGAGAAGGAAAACAGCTAAAGTCATGTTGGTATATGGATAATGTAAAAATAAATGAGGTTGAAGAAAATGAAATTTGGGGACACTGGTTTGGTGGCTAAGAGTTTGGATTATACGTTGAACACTACATCCAAAACGAATTATGTACTATATGCTGGCTAACTGAACATTAAAAAAAGGAAAAAAGAGTTTGGATTATAGAGTGACTACATGTATGCACATCCCAACTTAACGCCTAGTAGTTTACCTAAATCGTTTATCTGCAAAAGGAGGCTAGTAAAAATACCTAACTTAAGAGGCTGCTCTGAGGATTTATAAAACAAGCAATTGCTCAGTAACTGTTTTCTATTATTGTTAAAAATAAGATTACCATTTAGCTTGATGTTTCTCAAATGTGAATAATGCATAGACTCCCTTCAGAGGAAAAACCACTCCAGTAATCTACAGCATGGGTGAAAATTTTTGCAGACCCCAAGCCTTTGGCTAAGGAAGGATCTGATTTGTAAACTGTGAGTACAGCCATTGCAAAAAGAAAGAGAGTGAGGTTTAAGTGATTTATCCAAGGTCACACAACTAGTGACTGAATCAGAGTAGTAGAATCCACCATTCTTTTCTATATGGGTATGGACATTTTGGGGTGGGATAATTATTATACAGGTCTTTCTTGCACGTTATAATACTTTTAGCACCCCTATGCCCTTTTACCTCTTTTTTTTTTTAAAGATTTCATTTATTTATTAGAGAGAGAGAGACAGAGCGCGAGCACAGGCAGAGAGGCAGAGGGAGAAGCAGGCTCCCTGCCAAGCAAGGAGACTCGATCCCAAAACGCTGGAATCATGACCTGAGCTAACGGCAGCCGCTCAACCAACTGAGCCACCCAGGCGTCCCCCCTTTTACCTCTTTAATTAACTTCAAAAGCACCACCCCCCCCCAGTCCACGTAACAACCCCAAATTTCTTTGGATACCACACATTTCTTTGGACAACCTGGGGAGGTGGCACTAGGCGAGGTTAAAAACCTCCCAATGTCCTGGTCCCATTCTCAGCTTTCTTCCACTATACTGGCCATGAGCATTTTAGAAGTCAGACTTCTAGAGAAAGATGCAGTGTTGGTAAGGACAGGCAGTACAGTTGACAGACCGGGCCCTGCAGAAGCATCCTATGATTGACGATATGCAGATCTAATGTGGAACAGCATTGGATTTCGAAAGGGTGCACTATTCCCACATTCTCACCTTCCACTTTCACCAGGAGAACACTATGGCTTGGAATGACCTGATACAGCATAAAGGCTTACTTTTGTTCCTCCAATTCCCAGCCAGTGGAGTTAGAATACCACCCCAAGTGAGCAGGACACCCAGTTTCATGGCCCCTCTCCCCAGGTAAGCAAAACAACAGGTGGTAGAAGTAAACCATTGAACATTTCATCACCTGGAAAGGAAATCCCATAGCCCCTCCTCCCAATCTCAGGCAACTACTAATCTATTTTCTGTCTCTATAGATATCCCTAGCCTGGAAATGGAATCATATAATATGTGACCTTTTGTGTCTGGTTCCTTTCACTTAGCATCATATTTTCAAGGTTCATCCATGTTGCAGCATGAATCAGTGCCTCATGCCTTTTTAAAGCTGAATAATATTCTACTGGTAGCCCACAATTCTGTTTATCCATTCATTAGTTGAGCTGTTCCATCTTTCAGCTATTGTGAATAATGCTGCTGTGAACATTCATGTGCAGGTGGTAGGCACAATGGGGGAACCCTTAACTCAGTGGAAGTTTGTCTGCTACTGTGAGGGGGAGTTTCTGAGCATTGGTACTCTGGAGAGGCAAGTTATGAAGGAGACAGGAAAATAGCAGGATGTCATGGATGATCAACTCCAGTGAGAGTCTGTGCTAAAGGGCATCAGATGGCAGGAGAGCCCCAGACTTCTTGCTGAAAGAGCCAAGAATAGGAGAGGAGAAAGAGAAAGTCCTTGGCACCAACTTTGGGTACTCTGTTGTAGTTTTGCCTAAAGGAAGCTCTTTACTCTGTTCCCAGTATCTGCAAAGGAGAATCTTCAGCCAGACACTGCTCCCCAGTCCCTGGGACCCACAGTATCACCACAGTCCTGGGGAAGGAGGACACTATCTCCAGTCACAAGCTCCAGGTAAAGAACCAGGAAGACAGTCTCACACAGTCAGGCTGTTCCTGGGATGGTGGGAACACCAGAGAGGTCTCAGAGGATCCCCTGTGTGGAATGTAGGAAGTCGTGATGGTTAAGAACTGACTCGGGGGGCAGAGGATCTGGTTCTGAATTCACAACCAGCCTTTCAGGTGGGATTTCAGGGTAGATGCTCCAATCCCATGAGCACCCCTCCCCATGGCTCTGCTTTAGCTGGCATGATGCAGAAGGCTCCTGTTACTCAACAGCAATCCATAGCCTCCTTCTCACTCTGTGGGGTCCCTCCCAGCCTTGTTCTGAGGGTCCCCAGAAGTCACTCTTGAGTCACACTTGAGGATCTCGGACCAGCTTAGTGACTTACAGAAAGGGAGGTTCAGAGACAAAGACCCTCCCCCCCACAGCCATAGAATTCTTTTTATTAATTTAGAGTTTATTATTTTTCTTATTTAAATTGTAAATTTCCCTTCCCTGGAAATCTCCCCTAAACTGGCCCATTACCATGACATTAACAGCTAGTTTCTCCCCCCACCCCCATAGATTTTCTGATCGCTCACATGCATCATTGGGTGCAGAGTGAAATTATCAGCTGCTCCAGCAGGCCTAGAGAGGTTAATGTGGAAACTGGCCCAGTCCTCGCAAGAAGCCCTCTGGGAAGAGGGAAGGGGAGAATGCTGGCCAAGGCCGCCTCTGTCCCTGCTCCCCAGCTAGAGCTAGGGAAGAATGAAGAGCCAATCTCTTCTACTCAGCTCGGGAGCACATCCAGGAAGGGAGGCAACATGCTGGTGTCTGCCAAGCCCAGTGGTTGCAATCTTTCAAAGGCCTGAATATTTTACACTTCCTTCTGTGGCTGGGCTCACATGCAGAATGGAGTGCTATCGCCCCTGAATTCCAAATTTACTTTAAGTAATTAAACTCATTTATTTCCATCTGAATACACTGTGGGGTTGGAGGAGTTTATGGAAATCTGGGTAAGGAGAATGAATAGATAAATAAATTACATGGGGGTGGGTGATTACTGATGGAGATAGGGGTGAATGACCTAAGCCAGCAGGAGCTTTCTGCCAGAGTGGGCTAAGGGACTGTGTATGGTGAGATCTCTCACCTGGGTCCTGGGTCCAGCATGGAGAGGAAGTGGGCTCTCAGAGTACTTGTAGGGCCTGGCGGGTGGGGACTATTCTCTACCAAGCTAGACAGGAACCTCCACTGTGTTGCCTTGCTCCAGCAAGACCACGGAGTGGGCAAGTCTCTCTTGGCTGGCTCTCCTCCACCTGCTGCATCTAAGGTCTCTCTTGGCTGGCTCTCCTCCACCTGCTGCATCTCTTGTCCCCTTCCTTCTTCCCATTCTTCTGTGCTTCCTTTTCCCATTTTTCTCACCCCCTTAATTACCCTTCAAGAGAGAGTTGCTATTACCAGTACTCTCATCAATATCAATGATTGGCTCCATACCAAAACCAATTTCATCTTGATGCCCTCATCGGTCCTTCTAAGTCAGATAAGATACTTTTTTCATTTGAATCCACCCCTTACTCTCTTTCTCCTCCTTTATTTTCCCCAACAAGGGCATTTGATTCTATCTTTCATCAAGTTCCACCTTGCACTTTAAGTGGTTTATATAAAAATTGCAAACTGTCCAAGGGTATAGGTTCTGAACATTTGAATTGATAAAGAAAGAGATTCTTGGGGCACCTAGGGGGCACAGTCGGTTGAGCAACCAACTAGGTTTGGGCTCAGATCATGATCTCAGAGTAGTGAGATCGAGCCCTGCAACAGGCTCCTAGCTCAAGCAGAGTCAGCTTTAGATTCTCTCTTCCTCTCCCTCTGCCCCTCCCACTTTGCTCTCTCTCCCTCAAATTAATAAATAAATCCTTAAAAAGAAAAAAAAAAGATATTCTCCTAGAGAAGGCAGATGAGACATGAAAAGTTCCTTGTCACATCAGAAGCCACAAGAGAGTCAATTATGAACTGGCACAGGACTAGAATTCCTGCTCCTGGTCTTTCCCTAACCCCACTGCTTATTATGACCTTTTTGTTCTCTGAGATATTTAGAGGGGTTAAGGTAAATTTCTGCTATCACATCAGATACAGAATGTGGATTGAAATGTATGATTCCCATTATCCTAAGTTTCCACTCAACAGCGCAAAAACAGAATAGATTTCTCGGGTCCCTTTCTTGCATTGTACATACTCACATGCCATCACCACAACTATGAATATACAACTTCATTAGGCAGAACTATATCTACTTTTCCATTAAGTTCACTGTTTTGATGCATCTTTAAAATTTTTTGCCTTTCAGTCACTTTTGAAAGGCAGAAATGTTCAGCAGAAGCAGTTTTCCAACAATGTACTCCTGAAGGATATTTTATTCCTGATCCCACATCACCCTAATTATCCAGCAAAGGCCTAGTGTCTCAAGGACCAGAATCTTACCTGGTCATTCACTTTGTCTCCAGACTGGCCTACTTCTCAGACAAGGGCTTTCAGTTGCCCCTGAAAAGGATACTCTCTCCCAGTGCCTGACATAGAAGCTGCCTGTTCTGCCACTATGATGAGGACAAGGAAGTCAGATCAAAATCAATATGCAAACACTCAAAGAGTTGTGATTGGTTTATTAGAAAGTTAAAGAATTACAGTATGATCCAGCATTACCCAAAAGAAGTGAAAACATGTTCTCAAACAAACCCTTGTACACAAATATTCACAGCAGTTTTTTATTTTTAAGATTCTATTTATTTATTTGACAGAGATCACAAGTAGGCAGAGAGGCAGGCAGAGAGAGAGGAGGAAGCAGGCTCCCTGCTGAGCAGAGAGCCCGACTCGGGGCTCGATCCCAGGACCCCGAGATCATGACCTGAGCCGAAGGCAGAGGCTTAACCCACTGAGCCACCCAGGCGCCCCTTCACAGCAGCACTCTTGATGACAGCTGAAAGCCAGTAACAGCGCAAATGTCCCTCAGCCGATAAAGAGATAAGCTAAATGTGGAATATCCATACAATGGAATATTATGTTTCCATAAAAAGAATGACATAGCATGAATAAACCTTGAAAACATAATGCTAAGTGAGAGAAGCCAGGTAAAAAAGGACAAATATTACATGATCCATTTAGATGAAATATGCAGATGGACAAAACCACAGAGGCAGAAAGTAGATTAGTGGTTGCCAGGGGCTTGAGGTAGGAGGGAATGAGAAGTATCTTTGTGTGTAAGGATTTCTCATTGAGGTGATGAAAATGTTTGGGGACTAGATATTGGTGTTAGTTGCATATCACTGTGGGTGTATTAAATACCACTAACTTGAAAATGGTTAATTTTATATGGGTATCATCTCAATTTCAAAAGAAAAAAAAAAAGACGTGATCATTGGGCTTTCAGTAGGGTAACTACATAATTCATTATCCAATCTAGGGTATTTTAGAGGGGCTTAAATAATTTAACCAGGGCAACAAGAATTAAGCAAATTTACCAGAGTTGACAACTTCTACATTATTTCTAAATATCCAAATGGCAAGTATAGACATCTCAACTAATTTTCTAGGTACCTACATGAAGTCAGAGGAAGTGTAGTAAGTACCTTAACACTGTCCCAGATCTCTGGCAATGGGAAATGAGGTGCACATGGGATTCCTGCCCAAGATTCACAGTCCCAGGCTCTCCTATGCCCGCTTTGCACCCATTGTTTGCTCTGCCTCAATGCTTTCCCTCTTTGGGCACCTACTGAAACACCATTTCTGGGAGCCTGAGCTAAAGATGCCTGCCCTGAGAAGCCTCCCTGACTTCCCAGGCAGAGCCAGGTATCAGCTTCTTACCTTGTTCTCGTTTACTGTATTTACCATTGTAATTGTGCATCTACACCACCACCCTTGTCATCAGTCTAAGGACAAGAAGTGTAACAGGAATAACAGGAATAACAGAATAACAGTAAGTTATTCAAACTCTCAAACATGACATTCTTGAGTAAATCTTGGTAAACTGAATGTACTAATCTTAATCAACATGGGGAATGCCAATGGCTCATTCATTCATATAACCAGTTTTAACTGGCCACCTACTATATGCCAGGTTCTGGTGATATTCAGTATGGAAGTAGGTAAGCATAGTCTCTGATCTCAAGTTGCCCACGGTCTAGTGTTGGGGGAAAATGGAGAACTGCATTAGTGATAAGAGATACTATGGAGGACTGTAGGCTCTTGCTGACTGTGCTGGGGGCTAGAGATAAAGGATGTGACCTGGTCAAGATAGGCCCCTTAAAAAGGTGATCATGCTGAGCTCTAAAGCCTAAGGAGGAGTATCTGCAAGGTGAGGAGAGTAATGGGCAGAAGAAAGAGGGTCATATCCAAGCAACTGAAAGGGAGGTGGCTGATAAAGCTGGAAGAGAGGAGACAAGAGGAAGGTGAGGAAGGAAGGGCAGAGGGGAACAGGGAGAAGGGACATGTAAGGCTGGAGAGGACCAAGGGCTAGAATATTCAATGGGAAATTGTTCTAAATAGGTGTCACAATCCAGAATGCATTTTATAAAGATCATTCTGGCTATGTTTTGAGAAGAGATTATAAAATAAATCTGTGATAAACCTGAAAACAATATAATATTGTATGTTAACTATGCTTCAATAAAAAAAATAACAGAAATTAAAAACAAAGAAAACAGATTTGAGGGACCAGGTAGGGAATCAAGGGGAGGCTATGTCAGGTGTCTAGGTGAGAGATGGAGACAGCATGGACCAACAACATGATCTGTCTGCACTGATACTTTCCCCCCAGTTCCCAGAAGAAGGCAGAGTCACCTATATGTGTCCAGTGCCATCCAGAGGTTACTTTGGGCCTCTTCATATCCCCGTTCCTTCCTTCTTCCCTTAAGTGCTAGGAGAGCACTGTTGGAAATCTGGAAAACCAGCCTAAACCCTCCCCAGTGCCCAATGTGGCTCCCACAGGGGGAGTCAGAACCATCTAGGGCTTCCCACCTTCTTTGACCGGAATCATTGTCAGGTCCTGACCAGCTAGATGATCTTGAGAAAACTACTCACAATCTGAAACCCTTCATTTCTTTATAAAATGCAGATGAACCACAAAAGCCCTAAACCTTTCAGGCAGTTAGAAGATTCCATGTAAGATGCACATAAAGTGCTTGCAGAGTACCCAGCGGTGAGCACTGAATGCACTATTACCTATTACATGATTACCGATCATTATTTTTTAAAACAAGAGAGCCATTTGGTAAGCTTCTCCTCTGAAGTGCAGATTCTTTTAGGGGCAGATGCTTGGTTTATTCCCCCACGTTTGTTTGTTTACTTTAAAGATTTTATGCATTTATTTGACAGACAGAGAGATGGCAAGAGAGGGAATATAAGCAGGGGAGTGGGAGAGGGAGAAGCTGGCCTCCCGCTGAGCAGGCAGCCAGATCTGGGGGCAGGGTTCAATCCTGGGATCATCACCTGAGCTGAAGGCAGACGCCTAATGACTGAGCCACCGAGGCACCCCAATTTCACCATGTTGAAATGAAAGCCTGGCAT
The DNA here is from genome assembly GCA_003697995.1 of Taxidea taxus jeffersonii. Taxonomy (NCBI): domain Eukaryota; kingdom Metazoa; phylum Chordata; class Mammalia; order Carnivora; family Mustelidae; genus Taxidea; species Taxidea taxus. Next base: position 16,632 of record ML102147.1, read on the forward strand.
CCTGTGGGTGCTCAGTGGGAGGACCGGAGTGAAAAGTGACCTAGGAATTCTGGGTTGTAAAGCAGGTTAAAGTGAGGCTATGTGGGCAGAATGGGATGAAAGGAGAAAGGAGATGAATCAGACTCCTTCTAACTCAATTCAACAATCCCCTCCCCGCCACCAAGGCATCCTAAGTGCATGGGATATAGGTCACATTGCTTGCATTCAAAACCAGTGAGAACGCCCACCAGAGAGAATACAGTTGAGTTCTACTGGCAGGCAGGAGTGACCTGGGAATGTGAAACCTGCTTTTCCCCATCTGTGACAGAGTTTTCTCTCTTGACTAAAAGGATGTCATTTCCTACTCTCTCCCAGCTCAGTCCGGGAATTGTGCCTCTGAGAAGTTAAGCTAATAAGGCAGCGGCCGTGGCAGTGGTGATAAGCGGCTTAGGATGGGGGACTGGTGCTGACCTGGCAGCTTGCTCACCTAACAACCACTTGTGGAGCTTATGAGAAGGGAAAATGAGAATTATCTTTCCCTCCTGGGAGATCGTCCTCTCCCTTCCTTAGAAATCAGTTCCAAGGCCAGGATGCAGTGGGAGATTCAGCACTTCTGAATTATAAAGGGAAAATGTTGGGGAGGGGAGCACCGCAGGCCCTTCCTTACAAAGGCTTAAGGCTGATGGCAAATGGCCTAATTTAGATAGAGGTAATGGTCAAGTACAGACCTCTTCCCTGACACTTTTCTCTGAGCTTATTCTTACTACTGAAGAGCTAGGGAAAGGAGGAAGGGAAAGAAACAAGAGAAAATGAGCCAGGAAGACAGAAACTAAGAGAAAGGCATCCCCCCAACAACAGAGTGGGAAATTAGGAATGGCCAGGGCTGTCACGAATAAAGTCACCTAGCCTACAGTGGTGATGAAGGGAAAGCAGTCTTTTCATCTGTTCTGATGACACTAGTATCAGAGAGCCACTTCAGACACTACACGGGTTATCAGACACAGATTTCTGCTTCGAGCTGTTCAGTATCTACCACTTGTGCTTATGATAGAGCTTAAAATCCTTAACCTAGTCTGCCGGGACCTGCACAATGTAATCTCACATCTACCAAGGCACAGGCATTATCAGCTGCTTTGAAGAGTGGTAAGATGAGGAAGACAGTTTTTGCCAGAAATGCTACATGCAGTTCATAGGGCAGTGTACTGAACAACTCCGAGAAGCATCATTCCCAATGCAGTCATCATAAGGTTGAGATCTATCTATCTATCTATCTAGAAAGACAGTTTTGGGGGTTTTTTTGGCCCATGACAGTACTATGTCATGTTGGTTATCTTTCCAAAACTTCTCTGACCACCTACTAAAAGTGGATCTTCCCTTTTACTCTCTATCATATCATACTATTTATTTCCTTTATAGCACTTAGTGTAACCTAAAAGCATATTGTTTACTTTTTTATTATCAGTCTTCCCCACTAGAAAGTGAGCCCCACATAGGCAGAGACCTTGCCGGTCTTCTCTCTTTTTACCCCTGAGGAATAAGTAAGCACTTAGTTGTTTGTTAACTGGGTAAATGAACATCACAAAAGTATTGAATGGTATTTTAGTCTCTGGATTACTTCAACCAGTTCTAGCATCCCATAACATGCAAAGCATTCAACAACCAGTCTAGCCACTTTGACTCTACTCAAACTACACAAAAGCAAATGGATGGGAATGAAAAGAGAAAAGCCAGATCAGTGATTGTGTCCTCTTAGAATCTATGAACTCAATGAAGATGCAGTAATATGATCCGTCTCTATTCTAAACACTTAGGGGAAAGAGAGTGGACAGTAAAAAGTGGTGCTGTGGGCAGCCTCTGAGACAACCCACAATGATACCACCTCCTGGTGTTCATGACTTTAAGTAATCCCCTCCTTGTCAATGTAGACATAACATAATGACTCACTTCTACTGAACAAAATATAGCAAAAGTGACGGCACATCACTTTTAATACTAGGTTATAAGAAGACTGGCTTCTGACTTGGGAACTCTCTAGCTTTCAATATTGCAATCTTTCTCTGTCTCTCTCAGATCACCAGCCATTGTGCTATGAGGACACTTAAGCAATCTATTAAGAGGTCCACATTGTGGAGCTGACCAGAAACTAGATGGGTCAGCTTAGAGGCAGATGGTCTAAGGCCTACCAAGAGCTACATGACTGAACCTCAAAGTGTGTCCTCCAGCCCAGCCTTCGGATGAGACTGCAGCCCCATAATAGACCTCAAGCTGGGGCACACAGCTAAACCACTCCCTCATTCCTGACCCACAAACAAGTAGGATAATAAACATTTGTTGTTTCAAGCCAAACACATTTAGGGATAATTGTTATATAGTGGTAGATAACTAATACACAGGGGAACATCTTCTAGGCATTGCTAAGCTAGGTTGAGAATAGTTTCCTTCATTATTCTCGGATTATTTCAGGGCCACTGTTTCCTTTCCTTCTGGCTGCCATCACCATAAGAGACAACAGCTTAGAAGTCCCCAAGAAACCTCACTAAAGTTGAGAGTTAATGCCCCCATCTCTGAGTCAAACAGATGTGGGTTTGAATCCTGATCCTGCCAACTGTGAGGTCAGTTGCAAGGAAGAACTGAGTAACAGAGGTAGTAACTTCCTTAGTACCTCTAAACCTTGGTTTCCACATGAGTAGAGGATGTAACAGGATCTACTATACTGTCCATCTCTTAGCTCTGTATAAAGACAGATGGAGTCAACCCACTCCAAGTGCTTAGCATAGTTCCCAGCACATGGTAGATTCTAACACAATGTTAGCTGTTATTTTTATCTTATACTGGGCAGTTAACAAAGGTCAGGTGCAGAATCCTTGGTATTTTGGCCAAGTTGCCAGAACACTGAGAACACTTGCTCTTGAACAAGGACCTGATCACCCAGCTGTGTAAATTCAAACCGTTTCATGAGGTAAGGAGTGGTAAATAAGCTACAATAAATAACTGGGACATAAGACGGTGGGTGTGTGCATGCGGGTGGCTTTCTACTTATTAAGCCAGGTCATTCTCATTCTATCCCTATAATATCACCATGAGGCTCATTTCTAGACAAAGAAAAAGAAGCCAACACAAAGTTACTAAATGTAGCTCAGAATTATCAAGGGACTTGTCTAAGGGCACACTGTTGGCAGTGCTAGAGTCTGAACTCAGACTTGGGTCTTATGACACCAAGGGCAGTGCTTTGCCCGAGTGGTTTAATTCTGTTACAAAGCTGGTCACTGAGCCAGTCGTACTGCTTCCTCTCTGTCCCTGAGTCCTGAGGCCAAAACTGGGCAAGCTCCTGGCACTTTCCCTGTAGACCCATCCCTTTGTTATACTTTCTCCTCATTAGAACTTCACTTTCATTGCCAAGCCAGCTCTCCTAATCTCATGTCAACTCTGCCGCCTCTAATTATTTCACTGTAATTATTTTTCCTTAACAAAGGAGATAAAACTAATCATAACATCTTTTTGTAAGCCTCCAAGAGTCATGCTTAAATTACTGCACTGATTTGAGAACCCCAGCAAGCAAATAGGAAATAATTATACTTTTATCTGGGTTGTGGCTGATGTTTTGCCAGATACCTACTAAGTTCTTGTACAAAAACAAGAGGTCATGAGCAGAAAAATGACTTTGTCATGAAAATCATTCAGCTTGTGATGAATCTTCTTTCTGCAAATTTGTGACATAGAGGGGACTAGAATGAGGTAGGCAGAATTGGGGAATCAGCGATATCTCCATCATGTCCCTAAACCACACTAATCTCAGGGTAGATTCCTGACCTGCAAAGCTACCATCTGGTCAACTCCTCCCCAGGAAGGGCTAAATATGTGAGCTTCAATGGGGTACAAAGTGAAAACAGTGGCTAATATTTAGGCCAAGAACTGTTCTAGGTAACTGATGTGCCTTGCCTCATTTAACCACTACAATTGCCTAAGAGGTCATTGTCAGTGTGCCCATTATGTGGATGAGGAGACTAACTTGTTAAAGCTACAAAGTTAGCAAATGGCAGAAGTGGGTAAGAGACCTGTCCTACTATAAAATGCTCGCTCTCTTCACTAATTTCTACTATAGGTAGCACCATGGGGGGAGACCCTTATTTTAGAGGTTCTCCTCATATTCAAGTCTCTCCCCACATGGATGCCTCAGTACCTCCCTTAGAAGATCTAAATGCAATTAAGCACATAGTGCAGTAACCAATGAATTGAAGGTTTTCAATGCATGCCAGCTCCTGCGCTAACATTTTCTTAGGGAAGAAAACAAACATGGGCTCCGTGCTGTGGGGCTGGTGAGTGAGAGACTAGGATGGTGCCCCAGGGAAGCCGTGCTTATCACAACAGCAAGAGGTCTCTGAAGACAAGTCTGCGGTGTCAGATAAGGGGAACCGGAACTTTAGTGCTTTAGATCTTCCACTAGTATTCAGTGAAAATCCTCATCAGTGATAACTCTAAAGACAGAGGCGGAAAGTACTTCTGGGGTAGAAACAGATAGTGGAATCCATACACTACAAGGTGGCTCTATCTTGCCCAAAGGATAAGACCCCTTTTTGCCAACCACCTCAACTCTAACAGAACCAATCAAAGGACAGGGTGTCTTAGTTTCTGTTCTCCCAGAAGCAGATGCTGAGTGAAAGATGCAGGCATGAGTAGTTTATTTGGGAGGTGATAATAGGTCAAGGTGGTGGAAAAAGGGACATGGCTTGCATTAGTAGGCGGTTCCCACTGTGGCTAGTTGGAGCTTGATCCCACTAGGGGATTCTGGGGGCCAAGGTCAGAGTTATCCTGCCCAAAGGGCTTGGGATCTGGGATATTTGGACACCAACCTGCATCTGTCATGGAACAGGGAGCTCTTCCAGGGGGAGTGAATTTGCCAGCACTTCCAGCCTGCACTGCACACAGAGGAACATAAATGGCTCCAGAAACAGAAATCCTCAGGCAGAGACATCAGCGCTGCCAGCTGGAAGCTGGGCTGCTGTGCACCCCAGTGGTAAGGACAGGAGCAGGGCACTGATGGAGGGACAAACCCAGAGGCTGGAAGCTCTCTCCTCTTCAGACCAGTGAGCTATCCCAGACAGCTCTTTCCTTCCTCTTCTAGCCCAATCCTGATTCAGTGACGTCCTCTTCCTCCTGTCCATTAACCAGCTTCCAGGCCTCTTGAACCTTTCCACGGATCTTACCTCCCCTTCCAGACCCTTCCCCCAACCCCCACCCCCACTCCCAGTACACAGAAAAGACTCTCATGGTCACCACAAATTAGTGGACCAATTAACCTTCACTCAGTTACGTGTGCTGAGCTAAAGCTGGGATATCTCCCAGCGAAGAAGTCTTTGGCACCTCCTCGACTGTGCACTGAGTTGGGGTGCTGTAGTGCCAGGTAGGGGAAACTGCCCCTCTCTATGTGACAGTGAAACTTGTCCCTGGAGCGTAGCCTGAAGGACAGGAAGATCCAGGCTGTGCAGAGACGTCCACCAACTACTTCCCTTTAATTCTGGGCACCTTTGGTAACCATTCTGGACTGCTGGACAGAAAGGGCTTCAGGCACCCTCGGTGGTCAGGTTGCCTTTCAGAGGATTAGCAGGGAATACAAAGAGGTTATGGATGATTTCGGTGCTCTGACATCTTACAAAGGCTGGATTTGCTCCCTGCCTTTCTCCCATTGGTGGTGAATGAGCCACGCAGAGCAGCCACCCTCCAGCAACTACACTGCCAAACAGACCTCAAATGGCAGAGATGCCTGCAGTGTGAGAGTGGTTGCGGAATCAGGCTCCCTGGTAGTTTCACTTATGTAATATGCAAGAGGAGAGGAAGCTCTTCCCTTGTCAGGATGGGGGTGGGGTTGCAATGGCCATCCCTTTCCATAAGCAGAGCTTTCATCTGTGTAGTACTGGGCATCTTCGAGATTTTTTTAAGAGAAAGAGGCGCACTGTTTTCATTCATATATGCATCAAACTGCAACTAAGATTCTGCAGTGTCCCACCATGGGTTTGGAGCCTAGAAGGAAGACTCGTATAGTAAATTAAGAATAAGGCTACCGGAGCTCATACCTGAACATTACCACTTGCTGGCCATGACCTCATACAGTTTCCCTAAGAATTTTAGAGTATAATGAGTCCCACCTCATGGGGTTGTTGTGAGGACTGAAGAAGTCCTCATGTCCTGGGCATGTGTTAGTGTTCAATAAACGATAGAATGCAAAATCCTGCAATATAAACAAGGTGAGTGCCTTTTCTCTGCAAGCTCCAGCCCACTGAAAGAGACAAGGTGAATCTCAACATCACACGAATTGTTACATGATCACAAAAGCGTAATGTGTTCTGGAGGAAAGCAGCCTGGCTCTGTGAGAATTATTTCAGATAGGCAGAGAAGCGTTTTCTAGTTTAATCTCAGAAATCCAACCGGCCACACCCGTACACCTCAGAGGTGAGGCACAAACCAGAAACCAGGTGTTCAGACTCCCATATTAAAGAACCTTTGTTCTGGGACGCCTGGGTGGCTCAGTTGGTTAAGCGGCTGCCTTTGGCTCAGGTCATGATCCCAGCGTCTTGGGATCGAGTCCCACATCGGGCTCCTTGCTCGGCAGGGAGCCTGCTTCTCCCTCTGCCTCTGCCTGCCTCTCTGCCTGTGCTCTCTCTCTCTCTCTCTCTCTCTAACAAATAAATAAATAAATAAATCTTTAAAAAAAAAAAAAAAGAACCTTTGTTCTGGTAATAGTTTTTCGAGGGCTGCCCTAATAGACGGGATGGCTTCAATACAGAAATGTATTGTTTCACAGTTCTGGAGGCTAGAAGTTGGAGATTAAGGTGTTGGCAGGGTGAGTTCCTCCTGAGCGCTGGGAGGGAGAATTGGTTCCACGGCTCTCCTCGCTGCTGACAGTTACTGATGTTCCTTCTGGAAGCATCAGCCCCACCTCTGCCTTCATCTGTACACGGTATTCTTCCTTTGTCTGTGTCCAAATTTCCCCTTTTTATAAGAACTCTAGTCATGCTGGATTGGGGGCCCATCCTACTCCATATTGGAGTAAGGATGTGGAGTAAGTCATCTTAACTAATTACAACCATAAAGACTACTCCCAAATAAGGTTGTATTCTGAGGTGTGGGAGTTTAGAACTTCAACATATGAATGAGGGCAGGGAAGAGGCAAATTCAGCCCATAACAAGGAATAAGAACCCTCCATGGTCTGCATAGGCCTGACTTTTTCACACTGTCCCTACCCCACACTGCATTCTGCCTGTCCCAGTTATCCTCTCTCTTGTGGGCATTGAGCTAAGGGGTCCCATATTTCTTGCCCTAAGGACACACTGAGAAATACATATGTCCTAGAACAAAACTAGCTCCTAAACACCTCTCCCCCAGTGATGGAGAAATCTCTGCTAGGAACCTGCATCAAAGTAGAGGGGAATCTTTGTATTCCGTTGGCTTGACTTACAAGGTAAAGTGGCATGCAGATTTCTTATTTAATAAATTCCCACAGAAAATTAGTTTTTCACAGTGGGAAGAATTTCAAGGCTTGCCGAGATGAGCGGGCAGGATCTAATCACTGTTGAGGCTTTGTACATACACCAGGCATTGCCGATCTCCGAATGATCCAATTACTCTGCTGAGGCCCATCTGCCTTACCTGCATACTAATCTCAAGACAGGGGAGCAAGAAACACACTGGCCTTTTCGGGAAGCTCCAGACGCACATGGCTCCCTCGCTGACCTTCTGCCAATTACATTCATCTCAATTCTATTAGCTCATCTTTTGCCCGAAGGTGACATATGCCTGGCTTAGAGGGAAACGTGCCTCCAACAGCTTCCCTCAGTAAAGGGAGAGGGTGCCGGCTCCGGAGTGCACATGCATGGCTCACACCACCCAAAGTCCCCAGATCTGTCTTCCTATGATTCCTTTCAATGAGGACTGGTGAATTCTGGAGGATGCATCCTGCCTGGGGGACCGAGCAGTGTCTGAGTTGGCCCAGATATGATAGCTAGTGGTCTTTGTGGGGAGGGTGGGGAGAAAAAGGAAAGACAAAGTGATGAAATACAGTCAGACACCTGGGTTTGAGTATAAGCTTCAATCTTAGAGGGTGACTTGGAATAGACACCTTTACTCTTTTGAGCCTCTGAGGTCTCATGAGTAAAATGGAGGTGGATACACTTCGGCTGCTGAAATAGACAGTGCTTTGCCCGTCTGGCCCCGCCCTCCACCTTTCTTTCTCCCATCCAAGTACTAACCAGGCCCGACCCTGCTTAGCTTCCGAGATCAGACGAGATCGGGCGCGTTCAAGGTGGTATGGCCGTAGACTCCACCTTTCTTTCTATCCACCTGCTATTACCTCTGTCCAAATGAGCTTGGAATGTCTTATGAACTAGAAGAGATGGAGGAGCATATGGTAAGAGCGTCTAATAAGGGATGCCTGGGTGGTTCAGTCGGTTAAGTGGCTGCCTTTGGCTCAGGTCATGATCCCAGGGTCCTGGGATCAAGTCCCACATCGGGCTCCCTGCTCTGTGGGGAGCCTGCTTCTCCCTTTGCCTGCTGTTCCCCCTGTTTGTGCTCGCCTGCTCTTTCTCTCTCTCTGACAAATAAATAAATAAAATCTTTAAAAAAAAAAGTGTCTAATAAATGCTCCCTTATGCAAATGAGCATCTAAGCAGCTGTCTCTTTGTGTAATGCAGGTTCTGCATGCTGTAGAAACACAAGGAAGGGCAGAGAACTCAGGGATGACTTCTCAGAGGAACACATAACAGTGTTGAAACAGGAGTAAGAGTTGAGGGAGGGAGAAAGGGCATTCTGAAAATATGTAAGAACAAAGAGGTAGAGTGGAGGTTACTATGGCATGTGTTGATTGGGGGGGGGGGATCTTTAAAAAACTAGATGAGGTTTGCCTATATTTTCCAGTAGAGAAAATAATTTCCCCCAAAATATACACACATAAACATCTGATTGAAGAAAGTCAGCTCAAGTGAATCCAAGAGAAGGCTGGCCCCCTCCCTGCGCTGGGTCCAACCATGGAGGCTAGAAGAGGATGAGGGTGGAGAAGTTGAGGGTGATTTACCTGAGATGAGACTACCAAGGGCAAGGTTAACAGCACAGCCGACTCCATAGGCTTAAGGCTCCATGTGGGCAGAGCTTGGAGATGAGTAGCAGGTGTTGGAAGTCTCTTTGTGACTTAAAAATTTGTCATTCACTGTTAAAAGAATAACAACTGTGTGCCAGTCTCTGGGCTTGGAGTAGCGGGGAAGAGGCTAGGCAGAAGTGGGAGAGAAATTTTATGAAGGCTTTTTTTGGTTTTTTTTGTCCCTACAGTAAAATGAAGGAATCTCACTTCAGAGAAAGGCAGCATAGTATTACTCCATGGAAAAACAGATGCTTAGTGTCATTCATTCAGACTTTACCTTATGTACTTGTTAAGTGAGAGGGAGAGAGAATTTCTTTTGAAGATTTTATTCATTTATTTGAGAGAGAAAGAGAGAGAGCACAAGAGGTAGGAAAGGCCAGGGGGAGAGGGAGAAGCAAACTCCCCACTGAGCAGAGAACCCCACACAGGGCTTGATCCCAGGACCAAGAGATCCTGACCAGAGCCAAAGGCAGATAGGCAGATGCTTAACTGACGGAGCCACCCAAAGAGAATCTTGACAGGCTCCACACCCAGCCTGGGGCCCAAAACAGGGCTCGAGCTCATGACCCCAAGATCATGACCTGAATCAAAACCAAGAATAAGATGCTTAACAGACTGAGCTACGCACATGGCCCCAGAATTCATTTTAAACTCTGGCTCTGCTGTCAGATGTGGACCTTGGGATAGGGAGCTGCCTTGGCAGGTTTCAGTTTACTCAACTATCAAATGGGAATATTAATTCTTACTTAATGATTCTATTTTAAGGGTGAATGAATAAATTTCCCATAATAATGCATGACTCATGGTAGGTGAACAATTACAGGTATTTGTCAGTATTTAGAGCTTATAGTCCAACAGAAGGAGTGCATTCATCCATCTAACAGACATCTGCTGAGTCCTGTACATACAACATGGTGTTATAGGCACCATGATATGTATAACTATGAATAACAGTAAGAAGTTACAAGTACTACCATCAGAAGTACTAGGGGCTATGAGAATTTAAAGGTAGGGTAAGTTCCTTCTAGGTGGAGAAGCAAGGAAGTCTTCCTAAAAAAAGAAAAAACCTTAAAGACTCAGGATGTTTGGGAATGGAGAGATTGGGGGTAGGAATTTCCAGTAAAAGTGAGACCATGAGCAAAACTATTAGGGTGGAAAATCTGATGATATGAACAAAGGATAGCAAAAAGTCTCATTCGGGTCTGCCTTATGACATGTGAAATAGCACTGCCAAACAAAAATTTCTATGGTTTCTGTGGTGATAGAAATTCCTATATCCTTACAGTCGAATATGGTAGCCATGAGCTCCATGTGGCCATTGAGCACTTGAAATGAGGCTATTATGGCTGAGGAAATGAATTTCTGATTTTATTTTACATGTAATGACCCCATGGGGCTAATGGCTACCATACTGGCTAGCACAGGTGTGAAGGGCTATTAGGAGCAAATCATCTGAACAAATGGATTGGGATAGGTCTGTGGAGGGCCCTGAGTGCCATGCTAAGAATTACCTTTCATCCTGAGATTATAAGCCATCATAGTTCAACTCTGGAAAGCTATTCTAATTGCAGAGTGCAAGATGAATTCTAAACGGGGACCCCAGAGGTAAGAGGATCAGATTGCTAGAGCCTAAAATTGTTCAGAAGAACAATAATCAGGATCCCGCCTTTAAAAATTGACAAAGAGAATGGAGAGGAGAGGATGGATGGTGTGAAATGTCCCCCCCCCACAGGCTTCAGGGAATGGTAGGATGAGAGGGTTAAAGGAGACAAATGTCATGGAGGGGATGTGAGATGCGAACTTAACCTGTGGCTTGTGATACTAGGCACAGGAGAGAGTGAAGAAGAGCCTGTGGTCTGGAATAAAGGAGAGGAAACAGGTATCTGTGGGGCAGACAGCAGTGATTACTGATAGAAGAACAGCATCACTGTATCTCATGTGCCTCCTGAATAGAAATACTGTACTGTCTGACTCTTCAGGGGAGGGGAAAGGGAGGGAAGGTTTATGTTTCATTAATTTCCCCCAGATAATCTGGGCAGTGTAGACTTGGCTTTTGTGGACTGGAGTCCCAGAGGCCTCGAGGAAGCTTCTTCAGCTTCCTGGCTGTCTTGGTGGTGGTTGTGATTTCTTCCAGGGTGAGGAAGCTGATTTGGCATTCCTGGCACTGCCTATCCCTCTCATGTCCTTCTCGGAGCTGACCGCCAGGTCCCCAAGAACCCTGCATGACTTGCTGGAGAGGAGACCGGTGATTTGTTTTTGTCCTATTAACTTCTTGAAAGGACAGAAACAGATTACTGGGCTGGAGGGATGGCCTGGAAAGAATACTTATGAGGAACTGGCTGCATGAGGCCAGAGCAGGGCAGTTGGGATGAGCAGGGCAAAGGGGCTGAGGAGGAAATAGAATCTCCATCTCTTCACTCATATCTACTGAGATAAATCTCTTTGCAGAAATGCAGTTGTTTGGGGAGAGTCCTCTCTCTCTGTCATTCTATCTTACCCATTGGCACATGCTATTCTCTGCCTGGAAAACATCCTCTTCTCCCCTCTCTCTATTCACATCTGAATGCATTCATTCATGGATCAATGAATAACGTGTTGAGCATCTACTATGTGCCTATTATTTTATTAGAAACTGAGGGCAGAGAGGGTGGTGGGGTTACATTATATGTTTAAATAAAGCTTAAATAAAAAAAAAACTATAAAAGGTACAAAAAAAAAAAAAAGAAAGAAAGAAACTGAGGGCACCACAGTGACAAAATGAGATAAGATTCCACCCCCACCCATTACATCTGGAAAGCAGGGAGAAAGCTTAGATACTAATTAATGAACTGTCCAAATGAGGGTGAAATTGTAAACTTAAGTAATGTTGAAGTAATTCTTTTCAAGCTTTAAGCATGCCCATGCAAACACCTCTGTGGGAAGCCCTCTCTGTGCCTTGACTTATTCATCTGCAAAATGGTGCTAAGAAAAGAACCGCCACATGTTGTGGAGAGAATGGAATATGATCTTACATGTGGATGCCCAAAAAAGCACCTGCCACTGTTGGCTATTACTATCATCATTCCTCCATAAAGTTCAAATAGGACAATGGACTCTGGCCCCAGGATCGTTCTCTAGGCCAGGAGGCATCAGAGATTCAATTGGTTATGCATCTGTACAAGAGGGATACCAGATCTTTCAGATACACACCATGCGTCAGCCTCTCCCTGCCTTTCAGCTAGCCCAGTTAGAACCTTGCTCTCTGATACACAGAGGCAGTTTCCTAAATTCCTGGCCTTCTATGAGAACTATGAAAAAACATTTGGAGCTAGAAAGCTCTAACCTGTTAACATTCCAGAATGAAACCAGTCTACTCAGAGAGAGGGGTCAGGAGAATTGCAATAAAAGGCATGATTTTTTGCTCTCTGGTGATATGCTCTCACATATGGCTATTGCCAAACTGAAAAAAAAAATTTGGAGGATACCCAATGAATCTCCTGAGAAACTTGCAGTAGGGATGAAAAGGTTTGTTCACCTTAGACCAGCCAAGAGAGGGCCACCCTGAGGCTTGCTGCTTTCCTAGGTGCTGAAGCGTGTCCTTCTCACACCAAGTTTCTCTTTGAAACTAAGTGGAGCAAACCTCAAGGGTGGCTACTGTATCTTTCCCCATGTGTTCTTGTAGATTCAAAGTTCATTTTTTTTTTAATTTTTTTTAAAGATTTTATTTTATATTTGACAGACAGATTACAAGTAGGCAGAGAGAGAGGAGGAAGCAGGCTCCCTGCCAAGCAGACAGCCCAATGTGGGGCTCGATCCCAGGACCCTGGGATCATGACCTGAGCCGAAGGCAGAGGCTTTAACCCACTGAGTCACCCAGGTGGCCCAAAGCTCATTTTTTGAGAATAACATTGATCCTACCCACATGTTTCCCAGGAGATGGTAATGATAGAAATAGGAAATATTAAAATTTAAATACCTATGAGCCTTTAAGGAGATTGTTTCAAGATGCAAAGGGAAGAAGGCAGAAGGGAGTAACTATTCTATGATAAAATGGGATAAGTATGTTTAAAGAGTGGTAGAGGAAAGAAGAGACTTTTGATTTACAGAAAAGGAGTGTAGAGAGAAAGCACAGTGATTTTGGCAGGTGATGAAAAAGAGAAGATATCAGGAATTAATAGGTGATGTTTAGGAGGTGTAGTGGATTTTGCTGGTGCCTCACCCAGACCCTCTTTACCTGCTAGAGCACCAGACCCCAGATGTGAGAGGGCTGCCTGATAATTGACCCACCCCCTTCTCAAATGAAAGCCAGCTCTATTGGAAGGCTAGCCTACCTCCCCCAACTCCAGGAGGCAAATCTCAGCCAAGGGCCCAGAAGTACAAAAAGCTTGGTTCTCTTGCCTCAAGATGGGAAGATAGGACCAATTCTGTGGTGTAATTATTGTTCCAGAGCCTCCCATGGGATCAGTCTGAGACTCAATTCTGACGGAACCCCATCCTTCTTAGTCCTTTATTTTCCTTATTCTCCTCTTACTTCCCTTCTCCACAAAGTACTCTTCCATACATCCCCTAACAAGAATCCTGTCTCAGATTCTGCTCCTAGAGCACCTGACATAAGACAGGAAAGTTTACACTTAACCTGTGATGCTACCCATTTGCTCCACAATCTCCTCCTCAGGAAATCTCAGGAATGCAGGCTTAGTTTGTGTATTCTTTTAGACTTAGAAATGTGCATCTTGGACTTTAGTAACATTCTAAGGTTGGCTTTAAGATTCAGCAAAACAGCTAAATTGCTCTCATTTTACAATTAAAATAATAGTAATATTTATAATGTATTAAATGCCTCTGTTCTAAGCTGTTTTAGGACCTGATTCCTGTTATATCATTTAATCTTCCCAACAGTCCTGTAAGATGCCTGCATTTGGGGGCGCCTGGGTGGCTCAGTAGGTTGGATGTTGGGCTCTTGATTTTGCCTAGGGTCATGATCTCATTGTTATGGGTCTGGCTCTGTGCTCAACAAGGGAGTCTCCTTTGAGATCCCTCTCTCCTTCCCCTGCTCTCTCTCTTGCTCTCTAAAATAAAAATAAATTAAAAAAAAAAAAAAGATGTCCACATTTTTGTTTTGAGGACTTTTTTTTTTAAGGTTTTATTTATTTATTTCACAGACAGAGATCACAAGTAGACAGAGAGACAGGCAGAGAGAGGAGGAAGCAGGCTCCCCGCTGAGCAGAGCCCAATGTGGGGCTCGATCTCAGGACCCTGGGATCACGACCTGAGCCGAAGGCAGAGGCTTTAACCCACTGAGCCATCCAGGTGCCCAGTTTTGAGGACTTCTTTTTCCATTTCTTTTTTCCTGGGTCTTATTTTTTTTAATTTAAATTTTACTTAATTAACATACAGTGCACTATTGGTCTCTGGAGTAGAATTCAGTGATTCATCACTTACATACAACACCCAGTGCTCATCACAAAAAGTGTCCTCCTTAATACCCTTCACCCATCTATCCCATCATCCACCCATCCCTCTTCATCAACCCTGTTTGTTCTCTATCATTAAGAGTCTCTTACGGGTAGGTGCCTGGGTGGCTCAGTCAGCTAAGTATCTGCCTTTGGCTCAAGTCACGACACCAGATTCTGGTACCAAGCCCCACATCAGACTCTCAGCTCAACGGAGAATCTGCTTCTCCCTCTCCCTCTCATGCTGGCTCTCTCGCTCTTTCTCTTGCTCTAATTTATTTATTTAAATAAATAAAATCTTTTTTTTAAAAAAGAATCTCTTATTATTTCCCTCTCTCCTCTTCTCCCCCACCCTTTTTCATATGTTGATGACTTTTCTTTCTTAAATTTCACAAGTGAGATCATATAGTATTTGACTTTCTCTGATTGACGTACTTCACTGAGCTCCACTGACATCATTGCAAATGGCAAGATTTCATTCCTTTTGATGGCTGAATAATATTCCAGTGTGTGTGTGTGTGTGTGTGTGTGTGTGTGTGTGTGTGTGTGTGTAGATATGCCACATCTTCTTTATCCATTCATCTGTCAATGAACATTTGAGCTCATAGTTTGGCTACTGTTGATAATGCTGCTATAAATATTGGGGTGCAGGTATCTCTTCAGATCTGTATTTTTTTTGTAACCTTTGGGTAAATACCTAGTATTGCAATTATTGGGTCATACAAAAGTTCTATTTTTAACTTTTTGATGAACCTCCATACTGTTCTCCAGAGTGGCTGCACCACTTTGCATTCCCACTGACAGTATAAGAGGGTTAGCCTTTCTCTGCATCGTTGGCAATGCCTGTTGTTTCTTATGTTGTTAATTTTAGCCATTCTGACAGGTGTGAGGTGGTATTTCACTGTGGTTTTGATTTGTATTTCCCTGATGATGAGTAATGTTAGCATGTTCTCATGTGCCTGTTAGCCATACGGATGTCTTCTTTGGAAAAAAGTCTATTCATGTCTTCTGCTCATTTCTTAACTAGATTATTTGTTTTGGGGATATTGAGTTTGATAAGCTCTTTATAGATTTTGGATACTAACCCTTCGTCTGATATGTCATTTGCAAGTACCTTCTCTCATTCCATAAGCTGCCCTTCAGTTTTATTGTTTCCTTCACTGTGAAGAAGCTTTTTATTTAGATGAAGTCCCAATAATTCATTTTTGCTTTTGTTTCCCTTACCTCCGGTGATGTGTCTAATAAGAAGTTGCCACAGCTGAGGTCAAAGAGGTTTCTGCCTGTGTTCTCCTCTAGGATTTTGCTGTTTTCCTGTCTTCCATTGAGGTCTTTTATCCATTTTGAGTTTCTTTTTGTGTATGGTGTAAGAAAGTGGTCCAGTTTCATTATTTTGCATGTTGCTGTCCAGTTTCCCCAAAACCATTTGTTGAAGAGATGGTCTTTTTTCCATTGGATGGTCTTTACTACTTTGTTGGAAGATAGTTGACCATAGAGTTGTGGGTCCAATTCCAGCTTCTCTATGCTGTTCCATTCATCTGTGTGTCTATTTTTATGCCAGTACCATACTGTCTTGATGACTATAGCTTTGTCATATAGCATGAAATGTCTCCAGTTTTGCTTTCTTTTTTTTTTTTAAGAATTTATTTATTTATTTTTTAAGATTTTATTTATTCCCTTGACAGAGATCACAAGTAGGCAGAGAGGCAGGCAGAGAGAGAGGAGGGGAAGCAGGCTCCCTGCTGAGCAGAGAGCCCGATGCGGGGCTCGATCCCAGGACCCTGGGACCATGACCTGAGCCGAAGGCAGAGGCTTAACCCACTGAGCCACCCAGGTGCCCCTATTTATTTATTTGAGAGAGAGAGAGAATAAGAGAGAGAGAGGGAGCATGAGAAGGGGAAGGGTCAGAGGGAGAAGCAGACTCCCTGCAGAGAAGGGAGCCTGATGCAGGACTCCATCCTGGGACTCCAGGATCATGACCTGAGTGGGAGGCAGTCGCTTAACCAACTGAGCCACCCAGGCGCCCCAGTTTTACTTTCCTTTTTAGGATTGCTTTGGCTCTTCAGGGTCATTTGTGGTTCCATACGTATTTTAGGATTTTTTGTTCTGGGTCTGTGAAGAATGCTGGTGTTATTTTGATAGCAATTGCATTAAATGTGTAGATTGCTTTGGGTAGTATAAACATCTTAACGATGTTTGCTCTTGCAATCCATGAGCATGGAATGCTTTTCTGTTTCTATGTATCCTCTTTAATTTCTTAAATAACTGTTCTAGATTTTCCAGAATACGGATCTTTTACCTCTTTAGTTAGGTTTACTCCTAGGTATCTTACTGTTTTGGTGCAACTGCAAATGGGATTGATTCTTTGATTTCTTTTCCTGCTGATTCATTATTGGGGTATAGAAATGCAAGAGATTCCTGCACCTTGATTTAAAATCCTGCAACTCTGCTTAATTCATGAATTAGCTCTTACAATTTTCTGGTGGAGTCTTGGGTTTTCTACATAGAGTATCATGTTGTCTGCAAATAGTGAGTTTGACTTCTTCTTTGCTGATTTGGATGCCTTTTATCTATTTTTGTTATCTAATTGCTGAGGCTAAAACTTCCAGTACTACGTTAAAGAGTAGTGGTGAGAGAGAACATCCCTGTCTTGGCCTGACTATAGGGGAAAAGGTCTCAGTTTTTACCCATTGAGGATGATATTAACTGTGGGTCTTGTGTATATGGATGTCTACATTTATCCTAGGTTATAAATGAGTCTGCAAGAGGTAAACTAACTCAACCTTAGTTACTTAATATTTGATGGCAGAAATGGATTCAGACTAGATTTTCACAATGTCAACACCTTTTTCTATACATTAGGCACACCAGCTCCTTCTCTAGTTCAAGAAGAAGAAAAATCAAGCGGCCAAGTTCTCATTTCAGAATGGAAATGCAGACTCCCTTGGCCCTGATGTTTCAAGCACATACATTTTCTTCTTCAATGACATAGAAGTTGGCATTCACTAGAGTCCAGCCATGAGTTGACTGAAATCCAGCTTCTCTTTCCAGAAGCTCATCTGAGAAATCTAATATCTGAGATAGATAATCTAATGGACATATGAGTCATCCATTTCTTGGGATTCTCTAAGTTCTAGTCTTATATTAAATTAGAAAGACAAGCACCTGGACCATATTATGTTATCTCCCTCCATGAAACTGCCTCAACTAAGTTAAGATTTAACACTACGACCTCAGCATTTATAGCAGATGAGAGCAGGAAATGTTGATGCAGATAATCTTTTTGTTGAAGGCACTGTTTTTCTATCATAAAATAACCCTTAAGTATGGAAGCAACTGACTAATCCTTCTCCCAGTTCAATGCTTATGCAATGTTCTCTCCTATAGATGAACTTTGTCTTCCATCTCACTAAGCAATATAGATTATATGACCCTATATGTTTCTCATTTTGCCTTTGCTGCCAGGAAGCTCAGAGATAAATTCAGCACTCTGATGGAGAGAAGATTTATTTTAGATGCTTACTCTTACAGTGTTTTTTTATTGTTTGCATGTTTTACTTTTGTTATATCAGTCTGCCTCAAATTTTTAAATAGGTATAGTAAGAGACTAGAAATAACTCAGTGTGTCATTATAGGGAACATCTGGAAAAATATACCACTATGGTTGTATTAAGATCTGGTGGCATATTTTTAAATGTATATCCCCAATGGACATCCCTCCACTATACCACTACTGCCATGACCATAATCCAGGCCATCATCATGTCCTATCTGGATGGCTAGAAATACCACCCAAGGGTGGGCCAGGCTTCAGTCTCAAGTTACTCCTTAGCTCTCCTTTAATTTTCCATCTTGCAACTAACTAATCATTGTACACAAAGACCTGGCTGTTTCTAGGTGATCTAAAAGCATCTAAAGGCTTCCACATATTCAATTGCAAAACACACTTCTCAACGGGAGTGCAAAGTCATCTGGACATCTTTCTGGAGCGTTACTTTAATTCTGGGATAAGTAATTTGGAATATTAATTTGATACTAAAAGAAATGTGGTGTAACATGGAACCAGATACCAAATGCATGTATACATTTGATATGGACACAGGAGACTTGGAAGAGGTTTCCCAACTGGGTGGGACCACTGAGAACTTCAGGTTCCTCAAGACCCCATTTCTCCCACAGTATTCTTGTCCTCTCTTCTTTATGCTTTGGAAGGCATTTTTGGAAAATTCTGTGAAGCCCAGCTACAGGATAAAATCTCATGAAGGCCTCGAGGTACCTGTTAACATCTGCAACCTTATCTCATAACAATTGGGTCTTCACACACTCAGCTTCAGATGTCATGGACTCTTCATGGTACTTTGACTTGGCCATGATCTCTTCCCATGTAGCCTTTGCACAGGCAATTTCAACACAGTGGAACACCATTTCCTCCCCACTGCACCTACAGCCCCTGTCTTTCCTGCAGATTTAGGCATAGGAATCACTTATGGAAAGTATTTAATAGAATGGATTTGATCCTTTTCAGAGTTTTCACAAAATCTTGGGCCACATTCTATCACTCAGTATATTTCATAACAAATAGCCATGCCTTTCTACTTATCTCTTACTTCTTATTCCTCATTGATTTATGAACCTTATCATCATTGTTACCATTAAAATCACCATCTTATCTTTTACTATATGCCAGGCATTAATAAACATTGACTCACTTAACCATTTAAAGTACTATTATCCCCACTATAGAGATGGGGAGATTAAGGCTTAAAGAGGTGCTGTCATAGGCAGACATCATTTGGGGAATAAGTAATGAAAACTGGAATTCCAACGCAGATCTCCAATAACAGAGGGATAATTTTTAATCACTCCTAATCATACTTAATCACCAAGGTTCCACTTGGCTAATGGTCTCACCACTATCAAGTCTTTGCTAAGACCTCACTTTCTCAAGGAAGCCCAACCAGACAAATCATTAATTCTACACTCCTAAACCCCGGTTCTCTGTTTTTTCTTTCCTTTAGACATTCCCCATATTAGCTTTCCACATCCCATGTAATCCATTATTCTTCTTATTCATTGTCTGTTTACCATGCTAGAATATAAGCTCCACAAAGAGAACTAGCATGTTCACTAATATATCAAATAAGAATGCAATAAATATTTGTTGAATGATTAAATAAATAAATGATGCTATCTTCCCTCTGGATCAGTTAGACTCCCGGGGCCTAGTACATAAATTTGTCATTGGATGGAAGAGTCAGGCTTCCTCATCAATCTCAGTGAGGAAGTGGGTTCCTCACTGTGTTTTTGCTGGTGGTGTTTTTGTGGCTAGAATCCCTCAGAACAGAAGGGAGGGCCTCCGGGCCTCTATTCAAGGCTAGAGGAACCATGGCTAGCTGTCAGAATGTCCTAGCCCTGTGCTTTCCCTCGGGAGCTATGTCCCACTATGGTTCTTCTATGACTCACTCCTACCACCCCTATTGCCCTATATGCCCCCTCCATTAGTCCAGACTCTCCCTTTCCTAGTTGTACAGCTAGGACTGGGTAAGTTCCCTTGGATGCTTCATGGTGCCTCCCCTGCCTGGCCATGGGGTGGGAAGAACCCTTTGCCATTTTGCCACCTCATACATCCAGTTAAGCAATGGGGGAAAGCTGGCTGTTTCCTTGACAGCAAATACCCAAACTGACTGAAACAATTAGTTTGTCTATTTTAAAACTGAATTCCAACGCTTCCATGGCAACCCAAGTTATTAAAAGATGTAAATTAAAGTGTTGTGCAGGAAAGATGGCTTGGCATGGAAGGCACTTGTTTTAGGGAAAGAACACAAAGAACTCCAAACCAAGGGCATCCTCCTACCTGGTCACACATCACAATCAGCTGGAGGAAAACAGTTTTGATGGGTCCCTCTCATCTCCTTGGCTTCTGTTACTGCCTTATATTGGAGACACTCTGGTCTCTCGCATGCATGAGAGAGATGAGGGGCCTTGCACTTTCTGAAACCCCTTGTGCCAAGAGGGAAACTCAGGAAGAGATAGTATTGCCCCTCCTATACTCCTAATAATAATTAGAGTTGACCTCTGTTGAGTACTTACCAGGACATTATGCTAAAGAACTTGCTTGCATCCTCACTGAATGTTCCTATCAGGTGAGATAGAATCTCAGACCATT
>ML102148.1:0-49692 GCA_003697995.1 Taxidea taxus jeffersonii
TCTGCCTACTTGTGACCTCTGTCTGTCAAGTAAATAAATAAAATCTTAAAAAGAAAAAAGGAAATTTAACATGGATTTTAAACCTCAATAGAAATTAAATTAAATTAAATTAAATTAAATTAAAAATAAGGAATGGTGTGTGGATTTTGTATCATTTTTTAAAAAGAGTATGAAGGAGCCTAAGATGGAGGGAAAGAGACCATTTACATGATAGTAAATACAACATGTAAAAGAATATTTGTTTTTACTTTGTGTGAAAAATCATCCTTCTTCCTGGCATTTATGTAACTTTTTTTTTTCTTTTCAAGATTTTATTTATTTATTTGATAGAGAGAGAGACAGCGAGAGAAGGAACACAAGCAGGGGCAGATGGCGAAGGAGAAGCAGACTCTCTGCTAAGCAGGGAGCCCGATGCGCGGCTCAATCCCAGGACCTGAAATCATGATGTGAGCCGAAGGCAGACATTTAACTAAGCCACCCAGTTGCCCCATTTATGTAGCTTTTGACTTCAGTGTCTACACAATTGAAATTTTTATAGAACCACAGCATTGAGATTGGAGAGGAACCAGAGAAATTGTTTAATTTTACTCCCTCATTTTTAAGGTGGGGAGGCAAAGGTCTAAAAAGAAGTGTGTTCCAGAAAATACTAGTTCTTCAGGATTTAGTAAATGTTCTATGAGTTAAAAATCATCATTATCTGTGGTTAAATAGTAAGTTTTAGAAATATTAGATTAAATAAAGTTAGACAGATTTATTTATTTCAGGGCTTTTCACACTTGAATATAAATGTGTTTTTGTGAATACTTATAGGGAGATAAAGTGTGCAGAGCTGCCCCATTCACCTCCCTTCTTTTTTAAAAAAAGGAGCATTTCATGGAAATGTATGTATAGAGCACATTTTAAGGAATACTACTCCAGAAAATTTAATTCCAAGATACAACTATGTGAGCTCTGATTCTGCTAAGGGATTAGAACCATGACTCCAGGCTTCTGGGCTAAAGAGTCTTCTACTCTCACCACTCTGATACCCCTTCCTGAAAGAGTAAAAACAAGTCATAAGAACACATTTCGAGAAATATTCACAAATCAAATATGCCATTTGCTTCCAGACCTGGGGAATAATGCTACCACATCCTAGGCATCATCACACAGAGCCACAATCTTGTCCCAACTTCTGCCTGGGTCACTCCTATCTTTATATGGAGGTTTATAGGCACCAGAAAGGCAAGGGAGCAACACTGAGTGCTGTAACATCCATTTCCAACACACTGATTGGCACTGGCCTTGGCTTTCTTAAACTTCTTTCAATTGAAAATTGTATTATTATTATTATTTTTTTTTAAAGTTGACTCGGTAGGCCTAAGTCTTAGGAACTTGTACTTTGGAACCATTTAATGAAATGTCACTGAAGCTACTCGTATACTTCTGGAAAACTATGGATGACTTGCTGAGGAACTAGTCTGCTTTAAGAAATATATACCATTCAGAATGATAAAAATAGGGGGTATGTATTCTCAAAAGCTGTAGCAAAGGCTTATATAAGAAATATGTCCCCTTTGCTTACACGGACTTCTTTTTTTCTTTAAATATTCCACAAAAGAAGGGAATACAAGTTGACTTTTGGGATACTTTTAAATTTTTCTTGAAGTTCAAAGCAGAAAATGCCCCGTATTCAGTTTCAACTTTGCACGCTTGTCTGTGCTAATGCGCATGCGTATGTGTATGGCAGCAATGATAACTGTACCACATTCAGGATACAATAAATCCTCATGACTTCTGTTCTAAAGAAAGTGCGCCTTCACAATTGTTCTACTCCATTATTACTTATTTCTGCGTGAGTTAATTTGCAGTTGATGTTGTTCATTTATTTCACTAGACTTATGCCACTTTCTAAAAGAATAAAACAATGTTGTAATTTTTTTTTTCTGTTTGCCCTACTTGGAGGTCTAAGGCTCCAAGTTGTTTCTTAAGGATACTCTCCTCTCATCTACTGTATACACTAAAAGCATCTATACCAGTGAGCCATATGTCACTAAGACCCTAAAAGTTCATGGCCATAAAGATAAGAGGATCTTATAGTCAGGTGTCAGAAAATCCAATAACTGGAATGAAAGAAGAGAAACAGAAAGAAAGATGGGATGGAGCAAAATAAGAGTTAATGAGGAAAGAAGCTCAAGTAGGTAAAAGTCTGGAATCCCAAGGGTGGGGTACTGAAAAGGGAGACTTCAAAGAAAGGACTCAGTTATCAGATGATGGGAAGAACTCAAACCCAAATACTGACACATCTGTCAGCGGCTCAAAGTTCCTTAACCAACACAGAAAATGTAGGGTATGACTCTCAGACAGTGAGATGGATTTATCATTATTTTTCATTTTGCTAACAGAAATACACTGAAATAAGTTTTCTTTTCCAAAATGTACACCAATTAGGTTGATATCACTGGAAACATGTTGAGTACGTTTTTGGCCTTTGGAGGAGGTCACATACTTTTTCTTCCACTCAATCATTCATTTATTGACTATGCCAGATACTCTCACTGCCCTTGGGAATTTCACAATCCATTATAATAAATATGCTCAGAATTACTAAATTTGGGGGTTGAGGCATTTTATCTCATAACCAGAAGTTATGAGTTCAAAAGCCACTAACTGTGATGACTAAGTTGAGTAATATCTTAGGTCACAATAAGTAATAAAGCTGGTTTTCCTGGGTGGTTTCTAAACTATTAGTGGAGGAGATTTCTCAAAATTTTTTCTGAAATAACAGCAGTACTGAAGTAATTGTAGTTTTGTGAAAGCACAGTTTGAAGAGTAGTGCTTCCTCATATGAATAATTCAAGAGAAAAATATTCTGTAAATATCTGCCATATACATATAGTGTACAATACACTTTCTGAATGAAGCTGTTTAAAGCAAAACCCAGGCTGTTAGGACACTTATATCCCGATAGAAAATAGTTACCAGGGGCGCCTGGGTGGCTCAGTGGGTTAAAGCCTCTGCCTTCGGCTCAGGTCATGATCCCAAGGTCCTGGGATCAAGCCCCACATTGGGCTCTCTGCTCAGCGGGGAGCCTGCTTTCTGACTCCCACCACCTCCTGCCTCTCTGCTACTTGTGATAAATAATAAATAAAATCTAAAAAAAAAAAGAAAGAAAATCTTAAAAAAAAAGAAAGAAAAGAAAATAGTTACCATAATATAAGATGGACTCTAGGCACCATATCTGTTCCTACTACCAGCAAATCTTATTAGTGTCTGATATTTGGCACTGCTCTGTGGATACAGTGATAAAAAATGTGGCCATGACTGCAAGGAGTTCACAATCTAGTGAAGTAAATAAAAGAGGTGAAGAGGAGAATTTTAGTGTTGTGTAATGAGGGCTAGGATGCGAGTAGGTCCAGAGCATGCTGGAGCATGGAACCAATTTAGAGGGGGCTTCTGAGGAGCTCTGGAAGATAAATGAGAATGGCCCCTAGAGGGAAGGAAGGATGCATTTCAGGCAGATGAAGGAATACGGGGAGGTGGAGGCAAGGGAGAGAAGGACCTGTTCGGGAGTTTGTTCCCCATGGCAGGATTAGTGTGTGTATGGGGAAGTGGGATGAGAGTGCTGGGAAAGAAGAGACTGGGGAGATATTTACGAAGGCCCCATGATATAACTTGTGTTGGAGTGTGGCCTTGTTGAGGTGGCAAGAACGCCACAAATGACTTTCTATGAGAGTTCCTAGAGGAGATACCTTTTGGTTGATATGTTTTTTGCAGGGAAACTTTCAACAGTATGAATGACAGTTCGGGCTAGGCAGGCCTGCTGGGTGGAGAGAAAAAAGAAACTAAGGGCTAGGCTGCATACAGGCCCTGGGATCAATATGAGACAAAGGATGGAGGAGAGATGGCAGTCCAGCTTGAGGAAGGGTCAGGGGTTAGAAAGAAGTGAGATTAGACCAGAGATTGTGGAAGGCCTTCAGGGCAGAGAACATGCTGAGGAGCTTAAATGATATTTAGCCAATGGGAGAGCTTAAACCTGGATGAACGGAAAATAGTAGCATCATTTACAGGAAAAACAAAACAAAACAAGAACAAACAATAATTGCAGAAGCGGAGAAAGAAAGAGGAAGAGACGTTGGTCTTTGGAGGAACATAAAGACTTTGGTTTTGGTCTAATATCATGGATTCATCATACCTCCTAAGGTCATTAGTACTGAAAAGAGAACTTGAACTTATCATCTCCTGTTGGTGAGTCTTGCATGGCCTGACAGTTTGCCAAAAAAAAAAAAAAGCCACCTGTCCACTAAAAGATCTATTCAAGACATCAAAAAGTTTCATAAAGACATCATAATGCCTAACTTGGGTTAAGAGCTTCTAGGCCCAATAGTCAATCCGATCTAAGCCTTTTTAGGTCACCTGAAAAAGTATCTGTTTCCTCCACTCCTTATTTTCTCTCATGGGAAATATCTGAACATCTCATTCATTCATTTTTGAAATGACCACAGTTTGGAGAAGTTAATTTCTATACTGAGTAGAGTCTTTGAAATGTGTCAAAATGTATGTGTGTGAATATATTTTTGTTCAACCAAGTAGAGGATGAGCAAAGTCTCATTAGAAAATACGTAATAAACTGGTTCTTTCTGAAAGTAGGCCAGCAAGGTAAAGCTCTTATGCCAGCATCTTTTGTTGTCACTTTCTCGCTAACTTACCAGAAGTCCTAAATTATCTACTTTGTTATCAGTTACCAGAGAAGCAAGTCACTTGAGAGGGGCTGCTTAAAATGAATCGAACTTGCCTTGATTTTTGTAGATGGTATAAAGCCACATTTACACAGCACTCTCTGGAATGACATTGCTTCAGGAAAAAGGACAATGGCTATGAAAACCTTTTAGTGTACGCTACCTGTCAAATCTGTGAACTGAACCCCAGCATCACATCAGTTTTGTTAGAGCAGTGGTATTTGCTAAATCAGAGCAGGAGACAGGCTTTTTAATATTTTTCCCTTTTCAGATACTCAGATCAAAAGAAAGGTGTACACTTTATTTTTAATCCCATTACTTCACATGAGCCCAGACAGAACATCAAAGACAAGGTATGCGGGTTTAACCATTAGCACCAACATAATCCAAAGTTGAAAATCTCTTCCAGATAGCTACCTCACTTTGAAATAGACCACATTTGCGTTATTCTGAGTCAATATTACTCTCAACTGTGTTTTAATTTTCACTGTACTTAAAAAGAAAAAAATATC
The DNA here is from genome assembly GCA_003697995.1 of Taxidea taxus jeffersonii. NCBI lineage: Eukaryota > Metazoa > Chordata > Mammalia > Carnivora > Mustelidae > Taxidea > Taxidea taxus. The sequence goes on from ML102148.1 coordinate 5,231, forward strand.
CAAGGTTTGTGATTTTGCCTTACAGCATCAAGCATAAGTTTGTAGGACAATCTAATATTATTTGAGTAAATGCAATTCACATCTACTTTTTTTTTAAAGTTGGCTCAGACGTCCATCTCAATTTCATGAAAGAGAAGAAAGTGAATGAAATGCAGTTGCAAATCGTATTTGAGGAGGGCAATGCTTCTCCACATCTGAAGTCTATTGAAAGCTCATGAGTAAGAACGTGGGGAAAAAAATCTCTTCTGTTCAAAAGATGTGTCAGTGGAGAAATTCTCAGAAAATAGCACACAATTCATCAGAAATCACACATTTCTTTTCCAAACCAGATAATAAAAGAAAGTTGCTGTTTTGAATTCTTTCCAAGGGGATCTAAATATAAGTATATAAAATAATTCATAGAGGGTTTTGTATTAGAAAATGTACCATAAACAGTACAGAGAGATTTAAAAAAATACTGAACAATTAGATATCTGGGCACCAACAATCAGACTATACAATGGCAAAGTAACTGGTATAGATGTATTGGTGTATAGCCCTGGCTTCAAAAATGTCCACAATTCTTAAATGAAGTGAAGCTGACTTTGTGCAAATACATGGTGGTTGACTTGAGATTTCATCACCACCACACCAGTAAGAGCAAATATCCATTAAGTTTCTAGCATTCATAGTGTCCTACTCGAATCTCTGTGGATACTAAGAGATATATGTATGAGATGGCACTTATGCCTTCATGATTCATTCATAGGGGAGACCGATTGTGTGTATATCTAAATACACACAATAAACAATTCACAAAGTAATCCATGCATAGTGCTAAAGAGTGGCCACAAATGTCAGAGAAATTCTAAAGATGAAAATCTAACTCAGGAGTAAGAGAAAATGAAGCTACCTCAAGGAGAAGGAAGAAGCTGAATGTAGACTAAAGAAAGTATGGTCTGATTTCAGATAGAAATTGAGAAGAAAAAAGGGCATTTCAGGAAAAACAGAACTGAATGTCTACTACCAGAAGTGTGTGTGTGTGTTTATGTGTGTGTGTGTGTGTGTGTGTGTGTGTGTATGTTGTGTGTGTGTGAAATCAAATTACCCTCAATTTAACTTTAACCTTCTCAGCACTTATATTTTACCAATGAGGAAATTGAGGTGCATGGAGAGTAAAGAATTTTAACCATGCATCTATTAAGTGATAGATTCAAGATCTGAATCCATTTCTAGTCCATGTACAGTTCATGCTCTTGCTACAATGCCACAATATGACCAGAAGGTAGAAGGCTTGGAATACAATGCAAAGGTAGAGAGAAATGTGGATAATACACTTGGAGAAGCATGAATGTACCTACTGGGGTTCATGGAGGGGGAAAGTGAGAGATGAGTCAGGCGGGAGGGAATGTATGGTTTCAGGTGGCAGGCTGAGAAATGTGACTTTCACTTGTAGGCAGCAGAAACTAAAGATTTTAATGTAATGGGCTTGTACTAGGCAGTATTTTAAAAATGTTAGTTTAGCACAGTGCAGAGGAAGTCTTAGATGTGAAGCAAAAGATAAGTGATTAAGGCTAGAAGCAGAGCAAAGAAAAACAGAAGATGGTACATTCCTCAGGCTTTATTATGTTAGTTCCAACAAGAATTGGAGAGCCAGCTGTGAGACACACTTCCCAACCAGTTATGACACACAGTCACTGCTGATTTTACAACTTTGAAATCACCAAATCTGATATAGTATGAACTATATAAGTTCACATGAATGGCTAGAGGAGAGCATCTTCTGGACATGGAAATGAGGGACTGTCCTCTGTAGTCCACGTGGAGAATCATAACCAATCTCTATGACCACACTCCCCATGTGGATTTCAACAGGCAACTGAAGGACACTATCAAATCAAAACATTAAAGACCCAGGACCAATGGACTTGATATTGAAAAACGAGAAATGATGCTAACGTCATCAGACCAAAAGCCCCTGTTAATTTTACTGATACATGGAAGTTTCATATTTGGACAGAATAAAATATTAGCTAAACAAGAAATGGTAAAAGTTAACGTACTAAGGATTGGTTTGTTTTCGTTATACTTTTTTGCTGTTTTACATTATGGTTTTTGTTGAAGGGTAGATAGGTATGGTCCACTATTGTATCAAAAATCAATTTCTACTCCTAGAGCAGTGTTAAATTAGATGAAATATAAAACAATTTTTCTAAATATGAAAGCTAAGGCTGTCTAATATGACACAGCATACTTTAAGAAAAAAAGCTACCCAGAGAGCTTCAGTGACTCTTCAGCTTTGAGGTAAGTGAGCTTGAGTCTTTTTTAAAACCTGACAAGATCACATAAAATAGAAAAGTAAGTACAAAAGGCTAAAGAGAGAAGGTATTTCTTAGAAGCTGTCCAGTTAACTCTCATTAAATTAAATATTATTGAAAATAGTCAACTCTTAGGGTCCTCCACCCTAATTAGGGCAAGAGAGAGAGAAAGACCAAAGGCGGGGGGAGGAGAGAGCAGAAAGAAAGAAACTAAGTACTTTCATATATTCATTTTCTTTTGAGGAATGTATCACTCCTTTTGAAAACCCTCTGAAATGCACCACTATTATTTAATATTTATCTTGTCTGTCTGTCTGTTTCTCTCTGTGAGCAGATTAATCTCAGAGGTCGCCTCTCTCAGGATTTTAAGTCAAAAGTCAAGATCATCTGGAAAAAGAGATGTCCAAAAACCAGAAATGATATGAGTGACTTGAGATAAGATATCCATTCTGAAAGCACTATACAAATGCAGTGAAGAGAGTGCCTCTGGTAGAATGAAGGCAAAGGTGGGATTCCTGTGATCTGTAGACAAAGTCTTTCTTTTTTAGGCTAAGCTATAAGCCACCCACAATATTTGTATTAATGTTGAGCTTACCTTTCTGAAATTCATGATGAAATCACCATGCAAAGATTATTTTAAAAGATTTATTTATGTATTTATTTGAGAGACAGCATACATGTGAGCAGGGAGAGGGGCAGATGGAGAGGCAGAGAGAGAACTGTCAAGAAGACTCTGTGCTGAACATGGAGGCCGATGCAAAACTTGATCCCAGGATGCTGAGATCATGACCAGAGTTGAAGTCAACAGTTGGGTGCTTAACCAACTGAGCCACTCAGGAGCCCCAACATGCAAAGATTTAGAATCCTACAAATGTCTCTAGTTTGGGATAGAATTTATATGATTTGAAGATTTCTAGCATGCCAATTAGATTCTCTTCCTCATTGAATAGTTTTCTGATGACTGCTCCCACTGTCATCTCTATAGTCTATGACTTCATGTAAATTTTCACCTTGATTTTTTTGTCATACATTTGATATGTATTTCATTATAAAAATGAAAGTAAATTATGAAAAAATTTAAATGTTCAGGAAACTATGTATGGAGTATCAAATCACCTGCAATTATCTGGCTTGTGTATGTTCCCATAGCTAATTGAGTACGAAAGTGGCCTTCTGTCATTCTATATAGTAAGATTAAGAATTTTGTTCTCAGGGCGCCTGGGTGGCTCAGTGGGTTAAGGCCTCTGCCTTGGGCTCAGGTCATGATCCCAGGGTCCTGGGATTGAGCCCCGCATCGGGCTCTCTGCTCAGCAGGGAGCCTGCTTCCCCCCCTCTCTCTGCTTGCCTCTTTGCCTACTTGTGTTCTCTGTCTGTCAAATAAATAAATAAAATCTTTAAAAAAAATTTTTTTTGTTCTCCATTTGTGAAGCCATTCACCTATTTGTGCCAAACTACCTTTCTTGGTAGAGATACAACGAGGCACTTAATTCTTCTATTCAAAGTATGGTATGATAGCAGTAAGACAAAAAAGAAAAAAATTAACTACTTAACTGAAAACTGCAGTTCTTGGGAAACTTCAAGGATTTTAATGATGAGACATGTCAGGATTCCTTTTGCATAGATACTACACTATCTCTATAAATGCCTGAATAAATACCCATATTCAGAAAGGAAAGCAAGCAGTTACACAAGTTTAACATGCTTCGTAAAATAACTATGACTGCAACATGTGCAAGTGGGTATTCACTGCTACTGAATAACATTTATAGTAGCACCCTTCTAGAATTATTATCATTATCATTATTACTATTATTATATAATCATCATTAGAAAGAGATCATTAAAGGGAAACTGACATTTGCTTTTCATCCTGAAAACATTTCCCAATCTTGAATTTAACCTGATAGACCATCAAGGGATGGAAAACCAATCCATTATCACTCACTCAACAATGCAAAGCAATTGTAACTTGTGGAAAGTTATCTCTTAACTGTGAAGGGAAATACCACATCATTCTAGGCCCCTGGATTAATTCTTGGGAAGTTCACTGAGTCTCTGAAGAATGAAATAGGCTGATGGTTCAGACCAGATGATAGAACACTATTTCTCACATTGATTTGAAATCTATTTTAACACAGTGAAGACACGAAGTATGTACTCAATGTCCAGTGGATGCCTCATCAGATTAGTTGCTGAAAAGGAATAATACAAGGGCCCCAGGGAGCCAATAAACTAATGTGGAGCTAGATGTACATACCTCAAACAACTAGGGAGTAACATAATACGTTATGTAGCCAAGTGATGAACCGAGTGATTAATATATATGGACTATAAGAATTCAGAGGGGGGAAAGAATAATGGAGGATGGTTACATGCCAAATGTAGAAAATGGACTTTCCTCTTACTTTTTCTTTCAGAAATTCAGTCACCGCACAAATATTTGTTGAGCTCTTACTATATATGTTAGGAGCAGTGGCAAACAAGGTAGAGTCCTGTGGTGTATCCAGGCTATTTGAGGGTATTGGAGCTGTGCAGAGGGTCAGCAAACCCATAATTACAAAAGAAATTATTATAATTAAGATTATTAAGAAATTAATTAAATTTCTACACAGAATATAAATGCAGCTTTAAAGTAGATCGTGGGAAATGTTCCTCTTCTTTAAAGTAAACCAAAGAGCCCCAAGTTCCATGATTTAACTTTATTTCATTACTTGTTCACTGTGATCCCAGTTCAATGGTAGAAAAGAGTGCCATGATCTCCTGGTTGCCTTCATCTAAGCCCTTCTACTGTCACATCCCCACCACCCAAGCCCTGTTGCCCTCTACATGTGGGTGCTTGCCTGCCCCACGGTTCTTAGTTGTAATATGTTTTTCACATCGGAACATCTACTTTGTAACTCATAGTTGAAGTGATAGAGTAGCTAAATCTTCAGAAGAAAATGAAGAGACAGTTTGCCTACTGGTGTTAGCATTTGCTGTAGCTATTCCTGGCACTGGGCAACACATGTTTTTAATAAACTTGTAAAAACAGTGTAGATCTAGCTGTAAATATGTTTTGCTTGGTAATGTAGGCTGAATATAATGATTAGATTGACAGTTGTTGGGTTCCCCCCCCTCTAAAAGATCACAGTAAGATACAAAGAGAAATAGTTTGAATGATGAGGCCCAAGTCAGTATCATGATACCAACATTGTGTTGATAATTATTGTTTATGACAACAGTCAATTTATAGTAAAAACATGCTACTGTTTTCCTTGTTCACAGGATTATACGTTTTGTTTAGTCTCTTAGAAATATCCAGCTCCCTGTGAAGTAGCCTGTATCTATAATTAGAACTAGGCCACATAATCAGATGCCTGTCAATATTGTGGTAAGCAGTTAAAATATAGAATAAAGTTTGAAGGTACTGATACATGACTTGGAGAAATTATTCTTTAAAGTAAAATATTCACTTTGATTTTCAGTGTTACCAATACAATGCGATGGTCACAAAAATATATGCAAAGAATTGGTAAAAATACATACGTAATAAATAATAAGTCATCTACTAATGGGACATTAACCATCAGTGAGTTAAATCCAAACTTGGTATAATGTCATTTAAAAACTTTACACAGATATCCAACAGAAACTTTATGAGATTTTAAACCTCATTTTGTAGGACGAAAAGACATAGTCTACATAAATCTGTTTATTATCAACTACTTGTCAAAAAGGTTCTTTTTTACTAGCTAAGGAATTATTGTGGCATTCCCATTCAGAATACAGTCACACTGACTGTCAGCAGCCTAATACTACTTGATGGTAAATATCCGAGACCCGTATTTCCTAGATTTGGGATACCTGAACCAAAAATTATATTTAGTATAGCAAAAGAAATCCATTGTACACATAGTGGGTAAAATGAATTAGTCCATCTATTTACTAAGGATATGGTGGGTGCATAATAAATTAAGATTTATATAACAAAATGCTTTGCTCTAGAACCTCACAATCTAGACAGAACATTTAGAGAGAGCTCCAGATCTATATATCTTCTTATCAAATAATAAGCTAATAATAATGATATGTAGATTTGGAATTAAGTCATAATCAAAGTTAATACTGATTAATTTCACTGTCATATTTTTGTTTTTCTGCTGACAAAAGAGAACTACTAAGATCTTTTTAAAATTAACTACACAGCGAGAACAAGGTGAATTGTTAGAACATGTACAACTACTTTCAAATTTAATATAGGCTGTCAAGAGGAAAATGTTCTGTAAGTCTCCAAAGGGAAGCAGTAAGAACAATGAAGGAAGCTATAAGGAGAGAGATTTTGGCTCCAGGGAAAAATGAATTCTAATAATCAGAGGTGTCCAAAAATAAGTCAACCAGTTTAGTAGGTAATGAGTTTTCTACTATTGCATGAAGCAAGTACTGGCTGGGCTTCTCCTTGGTGGAGAAGGTTTAGATAGTATTAAAACAGTTGGGAGGGGACGCCTGTATGATTCATCAATAAAATATTAGTAATAATGACGATGGTAAGGGTGACAGATTTACAAAACACACAACTTGAAATCTGAGACAAAAAGGGCAACTGTTTTTTTTTTTTTAAACCCACTTCTCCTTTATTCTTTATCAAATGACAGTAAATGACTTTTAATAGTTTACCTAACTTTTATAGGAATCTATAAATCTTTCCCCAAATAAATTTACACGTTAATATTTGTGAGTAGTCAGCTGCATTGGTGAAGCTGGTTCATTTTCAGTCAGTGCAGTTGTGTGCTCATCTCCCACCACACACAGTTATTTATTTTGCCTTCACTGTTTCCAAGTATACATATCATTTTTATTTTAATTAATTATTTGATTTTGAAAAAGATTTTACTTATTCACTTGACAGAGATCACATGCAGGCAGAGAAGCAGGCAGAGAAAGAGGGGGAAGGAGGCTCCCCACTGAGCAAAGAGCCCAACGCAGGCCTCGATCCTAGGACCCTGAGATCATGATCTGAGCCGAAGGCAGAGACTTAACCCACTGAGCCATCAAGGCGCCCCATACATATTATTTTTCAGCTTTGTTTTTTTTTCTCAGTTTTTTTTTCCATGTAACTATATCACGGACAGCTTTCTGATCAGTAAATATGAACCAATTTCATTGTTTTTTTTTTTTAAAGATTTTTTTATTTATTTGTTAGAGAGACAGAGAGAGCGAGCACAGGCAGACAGAGAGGCAGGCAGAGGCAGAGGGAGAAGCAGGCTCCCTGCTGAGCAAGGAGCCTATGTGGGACTCGATCCCAGGACAGGACGCTGGGATCATGACCTGAGCCAAAGGCAGCCGCTTAACCAACTGAGCCACCCCGGCGTCCCCAATTTCATTGTTTTTAACAATGGCATATGTAGTGTTCAAGTGAATGTATACATCATAATCTAGACGAATAGATATTTAGGTTGCTTCTAAAATACTACACCTTTTCAGTGCAAAAGATTACAATCATCCTTTTATATTCATCTCAATGTTATGCTAGCATATCTTTAGGAAAGACAACTAAAAATGGGATTATTAGGTCATAAAACACGCACATTACACATTTTGATAGAAACTGCCAAGTTGCCTCTGAGTTGTAACAATGCCCTGGCAACCAGGTAGGAAATACCCCTCCCAATAACTCTACACTTCCCTGATCATTACCATGCATAAGGTATTATGCTAGGACTGTAAGAGCTGCACAAAAGAACATGCTGTTTCTCCCCAATCTAGTTGGAGAGATTAAAAAAAATACACATAAATACACGTAAATACAAAGTGGAATAAAAAAGTAGTTGAGACAGAAAATGCTGCATCGGCAAGTAGAGGTGACTGTGAGGTTTGGGAGAGCAGGAAGGATTCGGACAGAGCTGTGAAGAGCCAGAAGGACCCCAAAGGGCAAAGAAAAAGTGGAGGCACATCTCAGTGGGGGTGCATGCCTTCTAGTGCTGATGTGAGATCACCTTAGCAAAAGCAGAGGATTTAAGGAGGTGAAACACATTCACATTTTACTCTTACCCCACTTTCTTTTTCTTCATATCACTTACAATTACCCCAAGTTACCAAAACTATATATTATTATACACTATATATTAGTGTATAGGAGTATTATGCAGTATACAATAAACACCAATGTCTATTATTATACATTCTATAGTGACATGTTCACTTGTTTATTGCCCATGTCCTCACTGCTCCAAAGGGGTGGTTGACTGTTGTGTTCACTGCTGAGTCTCCAGAAGCGGGACCAGGCCAGCACACAATAGCCCCCAGGAAATGAGTTTGCTGAGGAATGAATGTCTGTGTCATGCTGACATCACTAAGAGGAGTCGGAAATGGCAGGTTAAAGAATGGATTTACAGGACTTCTATGGCAACTGGAAAGTAACAACAGGATGAGACCAGGAGTGTGAAGCAGTGAGATGCAGGGGTGTTTGTGGAAACTTAATCTGGTTTTGTTATGCAAGATGGATCAGTCTGGTGGCTGAACCAGCAAGGAGATCATTACAGTACTGCAGGCAACAAGAAAACAAACCTGAGAGTGGGTGGAAAGAGCAACCTGAAGGGAGGAACAAAGGCTTGGTGACAAAACGACTAATAATGGCTAGTATTTAAGTCTGTGCTGAAGTCATGCTTATTTCGAGTTCAACACTGCACAGACATTTATTTAATCCTGTGAGATAGGTACTATTATCCGAGTTCTTTAATACAGGAGACGGAGATGCAGAAAGGTTAGGTGGCTCCCTCAAAGTCACACAGTAAGCAAGAACCCCCAGCTGGAATCATTCCTAATTCTATGCCTGTACAATTCTTACTCGTTCCCTTATTTTAAAGGAATACACATAGGCTCTCAGCACAGGAGACAGGATCTGGTCATGCAGTGACACTGCACAATCATATTCATGTCCAAACTCTGGTATTCCCAAGGGAGAAGAAAATGATCAAGTCTGTGCTAGGTCAGTGTTTTCATGACCAGATCAATTTAGTGGGTCATGATCAGCGTTCTGAAAAGAAATGAACTAGAGAACATAAAGAGAAAAGGAACCATGAAAATGAATCACTTCTGGTATTGTTTCATGGAACTTTTGTTTCAGATATACACACATGTGTGTACTGCTTTGTTTATTTATTTATTTATTTGAGAGAGAGAGAGAGACAGAGAGAGCATGAGAGGGGAGCTCAAAGGAAGAAGCAGACTCCTTTTGCTGAAAGCTTGATTACAGTACCTTGGATGTGAAAGAGGCATCACAGTTTACAGAGCCTCACGGCAACCTGGTGTTTCCATCTTTATTTCCAGATTGAAGAATCTGAGGTTCAGGAAGGCAGAGCCAGGACTTGAAACCAGGGCTCTGTCTCCCAATGACAGGCTCCTCTTTGCAGCACGGTAGCTCGGTATCATCAAAATGGGAAAGCAAGTTCAAGAGAATTGCTTCTTTTTCTTCATTTAGCCAAGGCTAGGCCAAGAGGGTCTGTAAGCTTTTTGCCCATCACTGTGTGTAGAAACATCAAGGCTACCTCTTTTTGTTTCAAGAGATTAGAAGAAAGCAAACGCTTTCAGGTAGAGCTATACTCTAGATACTCTACCAAAAAAAATGTGAAAACAGTATCTCCCTGCCCAGGCTCAGGTCCTTAGAAGAGATTAAGAAACAAATTCCATGATCTGAAGACCCAGCACAGAGAAGGTTCTTTGCTTGTTCTTTGCTTATATTCTAATAAACATATTTATGAGAGCAAAATTATAAAGGGAATTCTATTTTCCCACAGACTTCTAAAGCCTCCCAGAAAGTCAGAACTGCCAGGTGCCTTAGAGATCATTTAGTTCACCCTCATATTACAAAAGAGTCTGCAACAGAAGCCCACAGAGGTTAAGTAAGTGAACCCAACGTCACATAGCTAATGAATAGCAGGGTCCCCAAGAACAAAATTTCGCTAACACTCTTGTTCTCAGATAAATCACTGCTTTATCAAGAAATGTGAAAGAGGTGTAGATCAAGGTCAATAAGGAGTTGAGTGTGAGGGTTTTTGCTTTTGTTACCAGAAGACTGACGATGATCTCTGGAGGTTTGACCTGGCCTGGACTATGGGGCTGACACAGCCTCTGGACTTCAGCTAGTCCTGACACCTGCCCATCAGCACTGCACTGAGCTCAGCCGGTCTGGGACCGGTACCTCAATTGCTGCCTAAGATGCAGACACCCTTCTTGACACAGGATGCCAGCCTTCTCCCCAGGGTCGTAGTGCCACTCAGTGACCCTTCCTTCTTCAGTTTCCTTTAAAGCCAAATTCTTTCATGAGCTCATAATGTTGACAAGTATGGTATCCATTGATCAAACAGATTGAAAATAATATAAATTTCGAAGATATTGTCTTATAATAAATGTCTGTCTCTGAAGGCTATTGTTTAACAATAGATATTAAAATTAAAAAAAAAAAACTGGCCCCTAAAAGCTTGAAACTACATCCAACTTTTGTTTGATGTTGTGTAACTAAGAAACAACTTCTGAAAAGGAAGAAGATAAAAAATGAACTTAGGCTAGCAGAGAAGATGCCAAATTTCAGTCCCCTGAGCTGTGAAAACCTTCCAATCAGTCCATAAATGAGGTAAAGGAGGGATCATGCATTGCTAAATATTTATTGTTGCTAAGCTTCATTACTGTTAATATACAGGTAATGGATGGCTTTTTGTCCTTTGAAATTAAACGTCACCACTTAAGTGATTCACCCCCTGATATGGACACACACGCACACATCCAGGCATGTTGCACACACAGACACAATCCTCTGAGACTTTTATCTTCTTTAGAAGTAGTTTTAGCCTACAGGTCAAATGCACTTAAAAAAAAAAAAAAGAATTAAAAGAGGAAAAATGAAAAGATATTAGCTTTCATTTTTCATTCTGTGTTGGATATTTTGCTCAGACAAATGCATAGCTTTTGTGGCTCTGTTCTTATCTCAGGATTTGTGAGGAAGTCAAGGTAACTACGTGAAGCAGATCAAGAAACATGGTGAGGCAGAGAGACAGGGGCATTCACTGGAACTGCTCACAAGTGCAGGGCCAGCCCCAAAGGAATGGATACATCTGCAGGAGGCAGACAAGTGGGCATAACGTTGGGAGGCATCAACTACTGGATTGCCCCCTACCCTTTGAACAGGACCTACTGCAAAGGTCTAACTATAAATTTAGGATTACTCTAGATCTTAAGGCCTGGGTCATTAGAGAGACCCGGAATCTCAACCTAAATATAAATGGATGAAATTCACCTGGTGGCAGCAAGAACGAGGCATACATGTGAAGGCCAGAATGGGATCTGGGACCCAGACCTTCCAGGATTAACTATTGGCTCCACCACTTACTGGCTTTGTGACCCTGGGCAAGTTACATTATTGCTCAGAGCCTCAATTTGCCACATGCTTCAGAGGGTTGTTTTGAAGATTAGTCAATACACACCAAATTCTTCAGACAGCTCCTGACCCATAGTAAGTGCTATTATTGTATAAGTAATATTATACACAGATACACTTTACTGTCCTCTAGCTTTATGATGACATATTCAAAGGGGATAGCCTGTACTCAATGTCAGCTGATGCTGGGATTCTGCCAGATCTTCCTGATTTTCCAGGAAAAGCCAGAAATTTGGGACTTCTATGTGAAAGGTCAAGGCTTTTAAATGTGAAGAATGAATCCAGGTTTGATATTTTTGAAACACTGTGTGGTCTAAATGAAGCATGTCTACAAACTGGATGAATCACGGGAGCTGCCAGTAAAAGGTGATGGCCAATCAAAAGCTTCGCACAAAACTTCAGAATCTCGGGCCTCTCTCCCACAGCATTCTTTTCCATAGAATGCCTCACTATCTCACATACATCTTGCTTGTTTATCTTCTGTCCCTTCTTCCCTCCATCACGCAAGAATGGAAACCCCCTGGAGTAAACATTTGAGTCTGTTTTGTTTGTTGCTACATCCTTAAATCCCAGAACATGCATAGTACAACAGTAAGTGCCCAACAGGAGTTGAATGAGTAAATGGTCAAATCTAAATCCTTACCCTTCCCTGCCAGGGCTGGTGCAGTCTGCTCCCACTCCTTCCTTTCAGCAGAATGGGTCACATGAAGATGAGGAGAATGAAGCCTATGAGTTCAACTTTAGGGTGAATTGTGCTTTTTCCAGAGGGAGCCCATCAGGCATGGCTTTGAGAATCTCCAAGAAAACAGAGTAAGTAAAATGTGGGAGAAGTGGTGGTGCTGAGAATTCAAGGACTTTTCAAAATTTAACAAGACCATCCCCAGTGTCTTTCAATAAGATGTTCTGTAATGGCAAAACAATCTCAATCTCTCTCTTTCTCTCAAGACATTTTTAACAAGGTGAATTTCCTATATTAAGATGGCCTAACTTCCATCTGGAGATACATCCCAAATTATACCTTCGTGTAATACCTGAACAAAAGCAGTGAGATTCTATTTCTAATAATGATCCTAAAACACCTACACTGCCTACAAAGTGTTTTTAAATACCAAGGTGAGCATGACATTGAATTTCCCTATATGACTAGAAAAACATAAAATGTACATACGCGTGTGTGTGTGTGTGTGTGTGTGTGTGTGTTGCCACTTAAGGTAAATTAATTGGCTATATGGTAACTAAATTGCTAGAAATAATAAAACTGTAAAACCTACTTTCAATACATTAGAAACATTTCTTGGACATTTCCATCCATCTGTCTATTCATCCTCTTAAAAACTTCTGTCCTCCTATTAATTAACATCACCTGCTATTCATCAGGTGACTGAGAGACCAAAATGTGTAAAAGGCAAGATGCTAAAGGTAAACAAGACATAAGACATAATTTTTGCCCTCAGGGAGCATGCTGTCTCCTATGGGGACCAAACATTAAATAAATCCCCAAAAGATCCTGATGCTCCTGACTTGCTCAAGGCCCACATGGTCCAGTCCCAACGCCTAGACACAGCAATCTCACCTTCAACCCCATATGCCAGGGCTTCCTGCTCTTACTTTCAAGCTGACCAGTGTGGGTTTCTGCTAACCAGTAATAGCGCTATGTTCATTTTTAAAGCTTTAATAATTACAGGAGAATTATAATATTTTTTCCAGATCTCACAAATGAATTTTTTCTAGGACTCAATATTTGGAAAGACATAAATTTCCCAATAAGTGCTAGAAAGAAATTCCCACACGGGAACACAATTCACAGGCCACAGGAAATAGGGAGGATCTAGTGTTTAGGAAGATCTTTTCTAATATTAACAAAATAGATTACATAGTCCAGAGAGCAGGCTACCAAAGGTCAATGAGAAGGCTATAAAGAGAAATCTCGGGAGAAAACCTAGAAAAAAAAAAAATTTAAAAACTTTAGAGGTGCTTCCTCCTATCCTCCTTCCTAGGCTCTTCCTCTTCCAGTGCCCAATCTTCCCTTGGACTTTGATCTTTGAACCCGTTCTCCTTCACTTTATGTACTCTGCCTGGAGTTTCAAACCCCAATGTCAACAGGAGCCAAACAGGTAACATCAATAGGTGAAATGAGTTGGTTTGGGCACTCTGGGGGGAAAAATGTTCTAATATCAATCTGTACAGTCCTTTCTCAGGCCAGCATATTTTTGCTATCCCAGAATGCAGGTCCAATATCATTAGGTGCAGATTATTAGTGAAAGTCATAGAAATTTAAATATTGGTTCAAATGAAAAGAAAAAAATACTTTCGAGAACTCTAGAGTCTCAATAACACCAATTTCTAGCTTCTATTTTATTTTTTTTTAAGTTTTTTTTTTTTTTTTTAATTTATTTGACAGAGAGAGACACAGTGAGAGAGGGAACACAAGCAGGGGGAGTGGGAGAGGGAGAAACAGTTTCCCACTGAGCAGGGAGCCCGATGCAGGCCTCAAACCCAGGACCCTGGGATCATGACCTGAGCTGAAGGCAGAGGCAGAGGCTTAATGGCTGAGCCACCCAGGCACCCCTCTACCTTCTATTTTATATTGTGACAAGTTTAGAAATCTTTACTTTTAGCTCCACACATGAATTAGCTCTAATACATGAATTCAGCTTCCAACTGGGAATATCCAGAGATACTGCTGGGCCTAACTCTTGAGCTCAAATCTGTTTCTAAGAAAGCTGCTCATTTCTTCTGATGTCTTTATCCCTATTGAATGGTTACACCTTTCACGGTAGGTTCTACGTTCTCTCTCCCTTCCTCTCAGTCACCCCCATACAATCCAGTCTCAGAGTCTCTTCCATTCCTTAACCTTATCCCTTCATCTCTTCCAGTCCAGACAATTAGCAACTCACTTCAACGATAGGATGGCCTCACAGTTTTCGCCAGGTCAACATCATCAACTCCAACACATTCCAACATATAACAAAGCTGATATTGTTTCTACCCTGCCAAATGTCTTGCGTGCCGGTTCGCATATCCTATAGGATAAAACCTAGCTCCTCAGCACAGCAAACAGCCCTCAGGTTCTGGCCTCTGAACGTTCAGCCAACCTCCTCTCCACTCTTCCCCTCACATATCATAGCCTCACAGAACTATTTGTCAGTGAACGCATCATAATTGTTTTTGTGCCTCTATTTTTCACACTTTCTCTTTTTCCTGAAATACTCCTCTCATCAGTCCCTTTGTCTTTCGAGTCAATTTCTACTCAACCTTTAAGACTCAGCTCAAGCCATTCCTGTCTTCCCTAAGAAGATTTAGGTACTACTTTAATTCCAACTGCACCCAAGCAAACATGGACTGCCCATTAAGGACAGGAAAAAAATACATATCGTTCATCTCTATATCAGAGCGTCTAGTATGCCATCTGGCACACTGTGTTAGCTTCATAAATATTTGTTAAATAAAGGCAGAATGAGCTATAGTTTTTCAGAAGAAAGGAGGCATAGTTAGGGAAGAGAAAGAAAGAACTGAAGGATTTGGATTTGGATGATCTCTGGCCTGGACTAAAGCCAGTCTTCTATCTAGTCTACCACTTAATCAAATCATGCTTCACTCTTACTCAACTTTCCATGGCTTCCTGGTAAACTTAGAATGAAGCTAAACTCATCACTAGGCAATGCCTACCTCACTAGCCTTGTTTCTTACACCTCTCCCCTTCTTACCTGGGCCTGTTAACATTCCTAGAATGTATCCACCCATTTATTTCTTCTGCTGCGAGTGCTATTCCCCCCATTGCTTTCTTGTCATTCAGGTATTAGATGACATGTATTTTGCTCAGAGAGGTTTACCTGGATCATCTTTTAATCTGGCTGCCACCCACCACCACCGCTGCCCTCACCACCATGACTTCTTCTCCATCATGCTTTTCCTATTGTCCTATATTCTTTACTTTATAGCTCTTAGCAGTACTGAAAATTATTTTAAACTATTTTTAGTTTCCATCACCAGAATGGAATGCCCATTCTGTGCCCAACATCTTTTATTTATTTATTTGGAGTAATATCCACATTTTATGATTTATCTCATCTGTTCCCAAGAAGTAGTAGAAAATAATTTCCTCAACTTTTTGATCTATAGAATTTTGCTCCACTTAAAACAAACATACAAAAGAACTTGGAGTATAATGAATATATATAATGCATAAATATAGACTATGTAGGTATAAGACTTAATCTAAGCATCTTAATCAAACCAAAGGATGAAGTTGTTATCAGATCGAGATATTCTCATAATCATGGCTTTCCCCACAACCAGAATCTGTAATCTCTTTAGGCAGGAGCTATTTTGCTAGGCTATAATTTTTACATCATTCTCAACTGAACATCTCTGCATGGAGAAATTGTATGATTTATCTTTTAAGAAAAGAAAATTATTGAAAATTAAGCTTTCAAAAATACTGTGAGTTTGACTCCAAAATAACTGTTAATGTCCAAGCATGTAAACAGAAACAATTAACAATTACCATTTCACAGCTCTCAAAATGTTTATAAACATAAAATGTATTTCTTTCTAGAAATATGAGTATTAGGACTTTTTTCATTTTAATAATGGTTTGAAGTATCTTTAAGTAAATCACTTGAAAAATAATTTTAGAGAATCACATCATCATATAGTAAGGTTATTTTAGTGAACTGTTCTTTTGATAACCTTGAAGCTATAGTTCCAAATATAGTACCCTTGTTAAGTATGAATGTTTAAAATTTATATGCTTGTCTGATTTGGAAAAATAAGATCAAAATATTTTAAAATCACAGCATTTTATTTTTATAATTGAGGAGTTCAAGACAACAAAGTATTTATTTTGTGCCAGGAACTCTACGCTCCTTTTATAATTCACATTTTTAGGCAATATAATTTTCATCAATGTAAGAGAATCTGAATGACTACATATCTACTGCAGTTCCCTTCTGAGCAAAGCTACTTTGGGAATCTATGAATTCCTTTGATTTCTGCATTTTCTTTGAATTGCTTGCCCTGCTAATTAGAAGGCCTAAAATATATAAAATAAATTTTATATATAAAATATATACACACACACATATATATAAATATATGTATAAATAAAATTTCCAGTTTGTAAAGCTATATGCTTAAATCCTAAATGTAAATTATCATTGAATCATTTGGTTGACTCTATTAACAGGTAATAATGTGTGATGATGAAGGTAGGAACAAATGACAAAAATCTCCTCTGCTAGCATTCTTGGAGTGTTGCTTACGTCCCAGGGGCTAATAGGCTTTGCCTCATTATGAAGTGTAAGTCGTAGCTACTACTAATGCTTTTGTTCCACAGATTGGGACACTGAGGCATAAAGAGGTTAAGCAGTTGCCCTGGGTCCCATGACCTGAAAGCTGTAGGGTGCAAACCCAAGTCAGTTTACTCTAGAACATGGCTAATAAACACGACATGTATAAGAGTTAATATATGGGACTCTTTTAAAACAGAACTTGCACAGGGTAAGCTTGAAATGTTAGCAGTTATTGTATTATTTCTATGCTTAATTATCCATTTCACTTCCAGAGATATATTCTATTGACAATATCCTTCTTCTGTATAAATATAGCAAAAAACCTTTATTTTACTGAGGGCTCTTTAATTTGTCTCCATGAATCATAACAACAATCTAAAAATTACAACAACATTTCAGTGTAATAATAAGTAACATTTTTTGAGTTTTGAGATAGGTAGAAACAATTATGCTTCTCAATTTCTTTATAAAACCTAAAGTTAGATAGAAGTGACTTGCTCATGGTTCCACTCTTAGTAACAGAATCTCTCTTTCTTATAAGAAATTCATTCCATGTGGTGCAGGAATAGCCAACTCCTTGACCAGAACCAGTTCCTGCTACCTCTCCCCCAGGGTGGGGAAGGGGCTCTCTGAAAGGTCACATGAAGTCAAATAAGTACCCATCCAGCCCTGGGCTGCTAGAATTGGTTCCAGGATGTTGTTTTAGCCAATTAGAGGCATTTTGAGGATATTTTGCCAGGCAGGATTATTGGTCAACAGCTCTCTTTCTAGTAGGATACTTTGCTGTCAGGAGGTAAGACTGGAACAACCAGGGGCCATCTTAAGCAACATGCCAATCTGAAGTTCAACATGGAACACGCCAATCTGAAGGACAAGGGCAAAGACATAACTCTGACGACAGTGCTTCAGCCTATTCATCCAGCCCTGAATGACCTCAGGAAAAACCCTCTGTAACTCAGAAATCTGATCAAGTAAATTACTACCCCCTTTAAGAAATATGATTGAACTAGTTGAAATTGGGTTTCTGTCACTTGCAACTTTCTGCCACCAAAGATCCTTGGTATTTTTCTTCATGGTTGTTGTGTTTTTAAAAACACTGAGTACCAAATGCCTCTATTACTTAAACACCAACTTGATTTATCAAGAGGAAACATGAGTTGATAAAATTCCTTGGAATCTTATCAATGGAATTCTGACATGTGAAATGAGTAAGCATAAAATCTACATTAGTTAAAATATTGTTTTTGAGTATTAAAAATATCTCAGAGCAGCTTACTTTTATTTTAAAAACCCCTCAAAATCTAAGAAACTTTGATTAGTAGCTGATGTTCAAGAGGCTAAGCCATAAAATAAAACACAAAGAGAAGTGCCTGATAGCTCTTGAGGAGTTGAAACTATTTCCATACTTTTGAAAACTTTCTTGAATTCACCATTCCCTGACAACTAAACTTCTAGGAAGAGGACCAATGTGCCTCAGTAATGTGAATAAAACATTCAAGTTCCATGAAAATTAACATCTAAGCCCTGAATTCAGGGTGCCCCTAATGAAAATCAGGCAGAGAAGCTAATGGGAAATTTAACACAGGCCAAATGTCATTATTGTTGTAGGAAATATACTATAATTAAAACGTTTCTGAGTCCTGGCCAATGACCTACAGTAATAATGCTTTGTTGACCTTATTATAAAAATAATTTTTCATTACTCATTCAGTAAAAGAGTCCCTTTTTCAGTCTTCATGCATAAATAAAAAAGGAAAAATCAGCACCTGATACTTCACTGAAGCATAATACAAAAATACTGACTTGTCAGGGAGGAAACCCAATTCCAAAGCCACAGTGAACAAGGGGTAGAAGAAAATAAAAACAAAGGCATTTTATAGAAGAAAGAATAAAAGCAGTTGATGTAGCTGATTCTGGCAAAAGATAAGGGAGATATGGTTAAAAACATGAGATTTCATTCATTCTGTGGTTGGTACATTAGAAGCAGACTATGTTCAATCTGAATAGAAATAACACTTCTTCTGAAATATTATGGTATCTTAAACTTACTTAGAACACTACTCTCTAGAATAATATTTGAGTATTATAAGACAATCTTGGGTACTATCTCCTGGAGGTCCCTATAATGGGATTTTACCTGTGAGCTCAGCCTGCCATTTCTCTTTCTCCTGCAGCTAGTTATCCATGGGAACCTGCATTTGAGGAGAATTCAAAGTGTGTTGTTCTCCAGGAAAATGCACATATTCTCTTTATTTAGCAATACAGAGGTAGGAGACAGACACAGTAACAGCCAAATAGAAATGATTAGGGCCAACTTTACATGTAGAACACCATGTACTTTGTGCATTTTGTGAGGCAAAAGAAAAAAAGTCACATCATTTTGAAATTTGTGGGGAGGGCATTGTAGCAGCATCTCCATAAAGTTGCTTTTGAAATTCAAATGTGTTACCCAAGGAAAATGACACACTAAGCCTTCAATAATTATTTTCATAATAACATAGATTTATTAGATTCTCTAAGGAAAACTGGGTCCATTGAAAATGGAGCCCAGAACAGGTACATTTTGATGAAGAATTAGGAAGGAGGGAGGGGGGCAGAATCCAGGGCAAGTGCCAACAGCTCAAATGACTTTAGGTCCAAGAAATAACGTAAATGTTCTGACTTAATGCACGGACATAACAGAGAGTGGTGGGTCAATGTCAAATATCCCAGCCAAAGATACTCAGGCTTAATTTTTAAAAAGCAAAATTGCTTTTCTAGGCAAGTACAGTGGCCCCCATTTTAGGACCACTGCTCAGATCAATATTCTAAATTGTACTGAACAAAACAGCTAATACTCCTGGATAGTTCTTGGGTGTCAAATCAACTCCAATCAAAACAAAACAAGCATATAAACAAACCAAAAGAGAGCTTTATTGGGAAAAACATTTGGAAATCCTGAAGTATACTGGATTATCTTCTAGGTGACCCTCTAGATTCACTCTCTACCTGTCTTGACCCTGCTCTGTGCCCCAGCAAGTTGAACCAAAGGGGCTGCCTTAAAGACTTCCCTAGCCCTCTAGTCCTGGTTGGTTTCAGCCAACTGAAGAGACAGACAGGAGACTTGGAGGTATTTGTTTTTCTCCTTCTCTAACAGGTTGCAGTCAGTTGGCTTTTGAAGGGCATAGATTGTCGAGCCTCTTCAGGTTCTAGTAATTACTCCTTCCATTTGCCTTTTCATGTCCAGGGATGATAGCATTGTTACTAGATCCAGAATACCGCACAACACCTCAATGCCTTCCTTAAACTCTGCCCATGCCTTTATAAAAAGTCCTCCTATTAAAGTTTCCTCAAGTTACAAGTTTGAGTGTGCCATATGTTTCTTGCCAGGACCGAGACTAATACACTGGGTAAAAGAAAATAAAACTAGTTTCTTTTTTGCAAGACTTCTCACAGTCTTTATAAATTGTAATGTATACTGTGAATATTGAAGAGTGTTCCAGAAAGGAGACATATTGCAAAGGGTAGGGATTGATAGATACAAAGAAGCAGAGGTAAGCAAAGCTGAGAAGATGACAGTGATGAGAATGGGGAGCAGAGACGACATACTTTCTCAAATTTAAAGTTCAGGGAGGTCAAGCTTGGGGAAGGGCATTGAGTAATGCTAATCTTGAAGCTGAAACTATTTTCTGTATGCTGTGATTCTTATATACTCCTTTCAGGGATCTTTCTCTTTTCCTTTTGTTCATTCTTTACTCTTTGTCCTTATATGCTTGCTCTCTCTCTTTTTTTTTGCTTTCTTTTTTGGTGAGCATTTCATTCAGGATCTTTGAACTAATAAAGCTAGGGGAAGTGTTTGGTACTTCCTTTCTGCTTTTTACAGTACTTTCTGGATCATATATTGAGATATCATATTGCCCAATAAAACTTTCATATAAAAACTTTGTTTCAACTAGTGAGACAAATCTAAAAACAGAACTTGAAACACTGAGAATAATAATTAAAAAAATACATCTAGATCTCTTTTTTACAAATCTTTAAAGGAATGTCAATAATAAAACATTAAATTTAGACAATTTCAAAATGGTGCTGAAATGTAATTGAGAATTCTGAATCTATTCATCCTTTTCCAAAAGCATAGTTTCCATAAGATGTGATCACACATGTACACACACACACACACACACACACACACACACACAACACCTGTTAAGATTTTATTATGCAAAATAATTTCCAATTGAAGTAAGCTGCATTCTCTATATCTGAAAAATACCTCAATTCAACATACCTGAATCCAAGACTTGATTTTTCCCTCCAGATCCGTTTCTGCCATAGTTTACTATCCTTCAGTTTAGGGGAGGCCTGACTTGCTCAAGCCAAACACTTTGGAGTCACCCTCTTTTCTCATACCTCACAACCAATTCATCAGGAAATCTGGTCTGTTCTACCTTCAAAATTATACTCTGAATTTAGCCACTTGCACCAACTACAACGCTACCGCCTTGGCTGGATGCTTTCACATTCATCATTTTACTTTAATCTCATAACCTAATGAAGGAAGTTTTTTTAATCCTCATTCAACATAAGAGGAAACTGAGGTTACATAGAGATACTATAATTTGCCCAAATGGCACACTTGGGAAATAGAAGGGCTGGGATTTGAAAGTAAGCCTGGCCCATTCCCAAGCTTTTGCTCTTTGTAATATGCCAGGATAAAAGGCTTTAAAAATTGAATCTTAAAAATTAATATGCAATGGTCTATTTCGAAGAAATCTCTCCTATTCTGATTTAGCAGAGTCAAAAGTCTGACTGGTTTGTTCCTCATAAACCTATAAGGAGTTGTGTGTGTGTGTGCGCATGCACACCCACACGCACAGGCAGACACACATGTGTATACAACATTTAGAAAAGAAAACAAATTTGATGGATTTTTTTGCAAAGTAGGGACATCATATTACAAAAAATCCAATTACAAGTTGTTCAGAGGTGACTAGTAGGGAAAGGCTTATTTTCCCCATCACATTCTAAGTAGCCAGCAGCCAGGCAGAGAGGCAGCTGGGTGCAAGGAAGCATTAGGGAGCCGAGTCTAGGGTACCGCCAGGGAAGAAGGTGGCAGCTGGGAGTGGGGAGGGTTTCAGGATCCAACATTTAAAATGATCCAAACAGGAAAATGCCAGCTGGAAGAAGGGGGTGCTAGGCATCCAGTAACCTTCTGGTAAAACCAATTTTCTGTCTGGTATAACAGAAAGCACATGCCACACGTTAAGTATCCTGGGTTTCAAGAGAAAAAAAAGTGCATTTTCCTAACAATTATCTTGTTCATGCTGTGAGTACCATCCCCATGGGAATGCACTCGGGAGGATGACCTGTTATTAAGGCGGCGCATTTTGGCCTATGTCAACACCAAGATGGTTCTTCTGGGTACCAGAATAATATGCCAAAGAGACCTTTAAACATTTTATATGTTCCCTAATTTAAACTGGGAATATGATGGTCCCTTAAGGTGATTCTCTTTTTAAAGGGTGTATCATTAAAAAGGTTATATGGGTTGATTCCATTAAAACACACACACACGCACACACACAGAATGAGACATACATTTCAAGCACATATGACAGGCATCTAAAGACTGCGGGTTTAAACCCTCAGTTTATCAGCTCTAGAGGCCTAATTTTGCAATCAGCTAAACCTACAGTACATTTTCATCAAGTGCTGCAAATCAGCAAAATATTAAATGAATCTTGAAAAAAATGATTATGAATCCACAGTTCTGTTTGACTGTATAATTCTATTTAAGATTAAAATTACTATCATAAAAAGGCCACTTTCTGAATGTAATTCCACAAAAACATCATCACAAAAGCTTTTACTGCTATTTATGTCAGAATGTATTTTAAACAGTTCTAATCATTTACCTTTGTGGACACTTAATTAAAATTACAAAACCAATTTTAATCTGTAGTCCAATTAATATGCAAATATATGCAAATGTGGTAAATCAAGGTGGTGATTAAGTTAAGGACACTCTATTTCATGTCTGCTTTAAGTGTGAAAACAAACAATCTTTTTTGTAATTGTACTGATGGATTGTGATGTTTATAGGGTTAGTATGGGGTACAAATGTTTATGCATCAACATTATGCCAAAACAAAGATTTTATACTCTGGAGTGATTTAGCATCCAGCATACATTCAGATGCAACAAAGTCATTTTGCAGTCATCTTGTGAATTAGAATAAGGTCAAAGCAAAGTTAAATTTCTATGTCATCCATTTGTATGGCTATTTAAAATTCAACAATCACTTTCTGATGTGTTAGGTAAGAGCCAAGAAGTCTCAAGAATGGCATATTATCGCCCTTTATCATTTAGTGTTCCTAATATACTGGTTTATCTTGGATACTATTACAGCAATCGTTCTCTCATTAAGGTACAAAGATATTCAGCCTTTTTAACCCCTGTTTTTCACAAGTTTTAAATATGGCAAGTACAGCTAAGATCCAAGTGACCATCTTAGGTTAACTACAGAGATGCAGGACACATCCTCACAGCCAATTCTTCCTCCTTCTCTTCTCAGGCTATTATCTAGATAGCACCGACCACACTTAAGTTTTCCAAAGAACTGGCTCCAGAAGCATTGCTTTAAAAAGGGCAAATGCTTAACTTCGGTGGGTCTTAGTTTCTTAAGTTCGTGGTCTATGTAATGGCTTTTTGTTTTTGTTTTTGTTTTTTGCATTGAAAGGATATCCTGCACCTATCTTCTAAGCAGTATCTCCTTCGTTCTCAAACCTAACTCTGTTTTCTGAAGTGGGTAGCTTGCAAAGATGAAGAACAGAGTCACTCTTTGAACAAGGAACTGTGTGACCTGGAATCACAGTCACATTATGTCATATCTCGGAAAACAAAAATAATCTCAAAGCTCTGTTCTTGATGAAATATCTGTGAACTATCATGAGGTACATTTATGTTCAAGAAACATTAAGAATAACAGGTTTGGGGCACCTGGCAGGCTCGGTCAGTAGAGCACACAACCCTTATTCCCAGGGCCGTGAGTTCAAGCCCTGCCACTGAGCATAGAGCTTACTTAAAAAAAATAACAACATGTTTGACACACTACTTTTACGCAAATGTGAACGATTTCCTTTTTTGAAGTCTGAAAAGCCAGAGTTGCTCACATATAAATTTTGAAGTGATTATAAAATCATTGAGTATAGTGCCTTTTCGTTCCAAATATTTCATGCTTCTGAAATATTTCTGTCAACATGAAACATTTAGATATTAACAAATAAGAACTTGAGCCATGCAGCATTAACCGTCAGCACGCTGCACACATTTCCTACTGGACATCTATTTTTCATATTGCATTATTTAAAATATTCTTTTGCATTGTTAACGGAAGATGTCTTCATGTGCATTCCCCCCATTTCACTTAGAAAAATGAGGAAAGTGGATTTCAAATTGCAGCCCTCCCATCATTTTTAACACTTGATATACATTTAAAAGTATTATTGCTCTGTGAAGGCAGATAATTTAATAAAAAGCAATACACTTTATAGTTATGTTTACTAAAGTAGGTAATGTGCCCATAACATGTTTCTGCAAACTTATTTCTCTCCCTCTCAATCTGATCTAATTTTACACCCATATTTTAAAATCCTCCAAAATATCTAACTTTTGAAGAACAAAGATCCAAATAAATGTTGAATGTAATTGCTATATATATTTCCCTTTAATGGTTCCACTGTTACCATCATTACTTTGCATTGTACATATTCTTACAAATCATCCTTCTAAAATATTTTAAAATGAAACTGTATACAACAAACCATTAAGTTCATCTCTCTCTCTGAGTAGGTGTTTAGGGACTGTAATTTTCTAAATGTATCTAGTACCAACATATTCAATTATGAAACAGTCTTCATGTGATGATGCACCTAAGACAGCAGTTTACATTTATATTAACAAACTCTATCTTCATTATAGTGCAAGGACAAAGCAGGATTCCCTTCCCCAATTTAGATCCTACAGTGAAACACATAACGCAATACAACATAAAATGAAATAAAAGGAGGAACATAAAATGTGGTGCATTAAATATTAGAAAAAATAGCAAGCACAGAACTGCAGAAGCGGCAGCAGTGAGTGCAGTGTTAAGACAATGAACCATCTTAGCGACAGCGGACGCAGTCAAAATGGTTTGGAAGTTAGATGGTCAGTGTATTAAAGTCGGTCTTTTTTTTTTCTATTAAATATTTAATAGTCTTCTCTTAAAAATTCTTTACTTCTTAAAATTAAGGATTTTCCAGCATTATGAAATTTCACTCACATATTAATCTGTAAATTATGTCAGCCAATATAGTGGAAAGCCTCAGCCAAATAGAATCTCCTCTGGTCCAGCTCTCCTAGGAATATGTCACAAAATTGTATTAGTGGGTAAATAGTACCCTGACATGAAACTAGAAAACAAAGCATTAATGAATAGGAACACAGATCAAAATATCATCTAATTAAGAGGTAGTCATGATGGGATGTCCTGCTGGCTTTAAATGAGAAGAGAGGGTTGTTATTTACAGGACTTTGTGAAAGTCCTTAGCTTAAAGCTCTCTGATTTGATCTAATGGCAGGTATGGGAAAACAGATAAAAAATCTACAATTAAACAAACAAAACTCTTTCTAAAAGGACATTAAATTTGCTGCTTTAAAAAGAAACTTACTTAAATAAAATATTTTTTTCTCACTCTTGTGGAATATAAGCCTGGGAACATTTATTCTGCCACTTGAAGGGCTATCAATGTTGGGGGAATATATATATATATATACGTATATACACACATTCAATAAATTGCTAATTTTTAAGAAAGAAACTTGTTTTCTTTATTATGTATATTATGAATTAATTATTTAAAATTAATCCACATTATGCTAACATTTACAGGACTTTATATTTCACAACTACAAACCTTTTTTTAGATTGGGCACACGTCTTCAGAAAAGGTTAAAGTTTACAGAAATGGATTCTCTCTTTCCTTTTCATGTAGTTTACAGATAATTCTGCCTAAATAAACTGATTTGACCTTGGGAATATCTCACATTCCGAGGAGCAGCCCTTTTGAATAATCTCCAAAACCTACACATCGGAGATGATTTTGGACCTCCTCCCAGAAAAAGCCTTCATCCTAATGGCCATCTAGGGGGGATGAAAGGCCGAACATTTTCTCCAAATTTCTGGGAGGTTAACTGTTGGCTATGCCAGATTCAGTACTCTGTCCTCCTGCCTTGGACAGTGGAAAGTTAATAAAATGAATAATACAAGATAATATGGCATAATTCTCTGGACACACTTTCTCCGAATCAAACAAATCTTTTCAAGACATATCATAAATCTGAAAAAGAATCCTAGAAGTTCACAAAAAAGTTGGGGCGAGAGGGTGGCGGGTACAGAGAGAATCTAGGCCCCCCTCTCTCAGGCCAGGGCACAGCCAACTCTGAAAACAAAGGCCAGGAAAAGCTCTTGCATCTGTTTGCCATTCTAAACCCAGCCCTAAAGTAAATCATCTCAGGGATTCTACTAAATCTACAATTTTCTACAACCTTTTTAGTCTGTTTATTTCTTTGCTCACACGAAATGCCACGCATCTAAAAACTCTGGATCAGAGAGCGAGCAACTCCAATCCAAGTTCAAGCTATGGATGAACAAGAATGAGACTTAGTATTTACTTGCTGTGTGCTTGATCACTTTTATGTAGAAGAAAACTAAGGATTTGATATCCAGAACAAGAAGAAAAAGGGGTATAGCTCCCATTTTCCCTATCACCTGCTGCTCTAATCCTTTGGTCTCACTGTAGCGCACCCCCACATAAAGGGATGTCAGTATGCATGTAGAGGTGTGCATCTGTGTAAAAACAAGCTTACTTTCTCACCAAAATAACTCAAAAGAGAGCACACATATTCTAGCTATTTACACTACTGTAAAAATGCACAGAATTTTAAAACTGAATGTGATCACTTCATCCACCTTCTCATTTACAGAGACCTGGAGTTTAAGTGACTTGACTTCTTCAAGGTCACTCAACTTTTTGATAGCAGCTGCCAGGCAGAACACAGCTCTGCACCAGGCAAGGCAGTTTCAAGCAAGGCTGCAGAAGCCAAGCAGGACCTGTTATTTCATAGCCCCAAGAAGATGGCCTGTCCTCAAAACCTGTTAGTAAGCCATGACATGGGATCAGACATCAAAGATAATGGGGCCTAAAGTCTAAATATCAGGTCTCTCTCGGGACAGTCATTATCATGCCCATAACAGGTTTAGGGCCTCTGTCTGGCTTAACAGCAACGCTTTTCTGTCCAGAGATGGGGGTAGGGGGGTGAGGAACAAAACAAATCAAAACAAAAACAACTTTTTTAGAGTTTAAAAGACCCATCGTTTTTTAAAGTTTAAAAGACTCTTAAATTTAGTGAGCATAGATTTTACTTCTATTAGTCCTACAAATACTACCTTCGGTGGTTAATAAAAACAATTATTGATGAGGCACTTAGGACTGTGCATTATGTCCTCTTGCCTCCTGGGGAGAGGAGGGCATGCCAAAATCCTGACTCTTCTAAGGAGCTTGAAAATTAGTTGCAACATCCTGATGCAGACACACAGGATTTTATAACATTACAAGTTTTGCTCTGTGGTCACATTTCTCCACCTTTGCCTAGACTCAAATAACTAGCCATTAAAACTGATTTCCCTTGGTGAGATCCTCCAAGAGGGATAACC
Source organism: Taxidea taxus jeffersonii (assembly GCA_003697995.1). Taxonomy (NCBI): domain Eukaryota; kingdom Metazoa; phylum Chordata; class Mammalia; order Carnivora; family Mustelidae; genus Taxidea; species Taxidea taxus. The sequence continues at coordinate 32,969 of ML102148.1, forward strand.
TTTATTAACGTCAAGCAACACTATATGCATAAATTATGTGATCTCTTTAAGCTAATTGGAAATTGCAACTTGATAACAACATAGCCAATCCAAATGGACAGCTATGTATGGTGACCCAACATACTTCAAATGCACTATAAAAACGTAGAATTCTGGACTCTAACCTTTAAGAATGAAGAAAAGGATTATCTCTATAAATGGAATTCCCTGGTAATTATGACTAAAATGCCGATTTACACAGCTTCGGCAAGCAATCTTTTCTACTCTTCTGTGATAGAAAGGAGGTGCACTGGAAGCATATTCTAGCTCAATGTTAAGGGAGCCTTTTTAAATAGTATGTCTTTCTGAAGAAATGGTTTCAGTGCTCAATTATAGATGGACGGCAGATTTTTAAACTCTGTTTACAAGAGCCCAAGAAATTCTGGGCAGCCCTTTGTGGGGGTTCACAGAAAGGTATGACGGTAGAAGTAGGCAGGAGAAAGCAACTGGGTAGGCTTGCTGTTCCTACTCTAATGAAACCAGCTCAACTTCTGAGAGCATTATGTTTGAACAAATGTTTGTCTTGCTAAGGAAAGATACAAAAGCTGCCACCTCAATTGAATGGAAGATTCACTAACACACAGAGAGGACTGCTAAAGAATTATTTTACCTTAAATCATATCCCCTAACCCTCAACCATGAAGATGCAGCCCTGCAGAAACAGGAAGAATAAGCAGAACTTGGGACCAAACTTGCACACCCCCGTTCGGTTGAGGTAAGCACACATGTATTAAATACTTGGAATGTGTAAGGCACTGTGCCTTCAGTGGGGAGAAGGAGAGGGGATATCATCCCCATTCTCTTAACGAGGAGACTGAAGTTCTGTACTGGCTGAAACTTTGTTCGGTTAACATGCGTCGTTGGTGGCAGAGCTGGGAATAATAACCAGGTCCTGGCCACCTAATTCAAGACCCCCTTTTGACTCTAGCCATGGGCTATAGTCTTTAAAGAACCTGCTCCTCTTGGATTTGCTAGAAAACCAAATGATCGTGAAAAAACTATGAGCCTGAGGGAATATAACAATCTCTTTTTCAAATGTAAATATAAACAATAAAAATGTTGAACATGTTTAAATACTGGCATATGTGATTATAAGGGTTTAGGAGCAGGACTGGGAAGGAGGGGCCCTCTACGTTTAACTTTATCTAAAGAGATAAATTACAAAATCAACGTTACACCATAATGTACAGAACTATTTGCCTGAAGAGTAAGGGAAAAGCAAAAGCCAAAAATCATATGAACCTGTGACTGATTTTATTAAATCTACATTCCGACCTCTATTTGTTCTAGCGATGCAAACTGAAGAACATAGAGCACTTTCCAATCTCATTTTAAAAATCTTTTTTTCCCCCCAAAAACTGAAAAATACTTTAGCTTTCCTGCTTGGGATGATGATGATTAAAGATAAACAATAACTTCTGGAATTTGTGAATTTTCTTTAATCTTACATAACTGTGACAGAACCAAAGTTCTAATTAGAAGTATAAAATGACAGAATCTTTAAACTTAGAAGGACTTGAGATAAAATCTAGTTCAATGATTTTGTTTTACAGATGCAGACACTGAGGTCGTGAAAGGTGAAGTGACAGGCCTGACCACACACACAGCTAGTTAGTAACAGGGCCGCAACTCCAACCACTAGCTCGGAGTTCTTTTCAGTACAGCAAGCGCTTTAAATCATATCCAGAGAGTAGAAGTAATGCTCTCCAAAAATGTGTCAGGGGCTATAGATGGGCACAGAACCAGCCATCATAAACCATGATCATTACCTCAGTAAAGGGGAAGTTTAACTCTCTCTGACACCACCAAATTATCCAATCACTTCTGCCTTAGTTTCCTCCTTGAAGTACAGATATTTTTGACATATGCTATGTTGCAAAGAGTAAAAAGCTCAAGTTTTGCCAACATTTGTGGTTGAAAAGTGCAATTAACTTTTGAGGAGATAAGCAATATGGAAGAGACACCGAATTTACCCTATTGATTATAATTGATAATCACAATTTAGAGCTTTCTCACCGATTCTATCTTACTCTTCCAAGCATGAAGAATTCTACATGAAACTTTTTTTTTAACTTTATTTAAGCTTTATTTAAACATATAATGTAACCCCACCACCCTCTCCCAACCCCTCTTCCCCCCATCCCCTCAGTTTGTTTTATGACATTAAGAGTCTCTTTTGGTTTTTCTCCCTCCCGATCCCATCTTCTTTCATTTTTACTTTTCCTACCACCTTAACTCCCACCCCCATTGCATCTCCACTTCCTCATATCAGGGAGATCAACTACATGAAACTTTTGAAAAATAATATGATTTACACAAAGCTAAACCACCAGCCAAAGATGGTGGCTATACTGGCAGTCTGAACACGTGTACATATTGGAAGAAATGCAGAGAAAATAGGAAAAGGGAATGCTACACAGCTAACCTAGAAGTCGTTCAATGCACTCCCATGTTAAAAGCATGGCTTTCATGGATCATACTGGAAAATATACTTCTACCTCCAAGCCATTCTACCCTAATCAAGCACAGGGATAACCACAATTCAGTGCTTCTTGTGAAGGTCTCAAATACTGGCTCCTTACGTGTGTTTTGATCTTGGAAGGCACTCTCAGAAGTTTTATTTAAGGACTGCTTCTTCAATAAGGACGGCTGTGGTGAAGAGAAGAGAAACACAAAGGAAACCCTAGGTCACTGCTGCTTTACAAAGAAGTAGTGGTGGGACCATATAAACAGTATTTAATGGCCCCCAATTGCAGAGAACCGTGACTAAGAGAGAAAAGGGCTACTTTCACCTTTCATTCGACCCATTCACACATTTAATTCTACTGCCAAAACTGTTGATGTGTTTTATGTTTCTGCAATCAGCTAGCAGTGGCATTTTAGAACCGAAACCCAGACGGCACTGTTTTCAGCAAGAGCCCTTCTTTTTGACATACGTCGTTAAGTTTCCATAGGTGACACCAATTCCAGGCAGGTAGAGAATGAAGCTCCAGTGGAGAAGTCATCATGGCCCGGAATGCACTGCAGAGACCACACAAATGGTGGCAGCAGAAAGCGAGCCCCTGGGCTTTGCCTTCTCGATGTGGAGAAGAGGGCTTGTCCGAGGTGCAGTCTCCCATTGAAGGCGAGATTAAAAGGGCCACTTGGGATTCAACTTCTGCAAGGAATAGGAGCAAGCAAATGCCATGTATCTGGCCACACTCAGGAGTGTGGCATCGATGGCCACAGGGCAGTTAGAACATGATCCTTCCCAGCTACTGACGTGATCGTTTGTACAGGGTACGAGTGTAAGCACCTCTTTGTGTCACGGCAACCAGTTTGCTCACTTAACAGGCAAAATGAGAAGGAAGAAGGCAAATTGTTCACATGATTTGAAGACACTGGGTATCTTTCATTTAACGCTGACTCTTAAGAAAAATTAGAGAAAAACAGAATAAAATTCAAAACAAATCTGAATTCGTCCTTGACATCGTGTAGGTGAACAACACTGTCATCAGCAGGGATTAATAGCTTGCCAAGAAGATAGAAAGCTTATTTTCTCCCAAACAGCAAAACTAGGTAATATGAATAACTGATGCAAAGATTCAGAACCCTACATTTTCATAAAATTGCATTTTCACAACTTAAGACCTTTTGTTCTCTAAATAAAAGTAATTCAAGCTACCTAGAACTGGTACGTGGTAATGCAAAATAGAAATAAGTGGGTAGCTCCTAGGCTAGGAGACGACTGTCAAGGCAGTTTTCAACGGGAATAGCAGAGGTCAAAAAAGGTTTCTGCCCCAGTACCTGAAATTTCAATTCAACTCCAAAAGTTAGTCCCTAAATAATCTTAAAAATGAGCCAAACCAAATTAACCTGTGGTGAAATTTAAAAAGACATCAAAGGAATGAAGGCCAGTAAATACCACCCCCCATCCCACTCACATTATTAAACGTAGCCTCTCAGGATCGAGTCTCCTTTGTGGTCTCTACCTCTAGCTGCTGGTCTATACACATGTTTTCACCTTTCACATTACTCACGTGTGCTCATTTATGAGTTATTATGATAGTGTTTTGTAACTCACCGACCTCTAAATATTGCTTATAAATCAACAGCATTACTTTTAGAAGATTTTACTAATAATCTCAAAAATTAATACACATGTATGTATATATCTGCACTCAATTGTGTGCGTGCATGTGCAGACGTAGCTCAGAGGCAAAGGCAAAAAGAATGGCTGTGATCTTACTAGCCGTGTCCTGACTGTTGTATTTTTACTTAAAACAGAAATAAAGTCTAAAACATGATTTAAATTTTTACCACCACAGTAAGCAATTTTAACAATTTCCTTTGCAAATTTTTATCTGAAGGGAAAATATTTTTCCTTGATCTTTTGTAATGTGCCTTATTGTTTTATGTATCTGAAGTGCAACAATTCACACAACTGTCGATTTAAAAAAAAAGAATCAAAAAAATTTTAAGCGAAGGCTAGCACATATAAATGCCTTTTGACAATTATTCAGATGTTTATCTTAAGAGACTCCCCGGTGCAATTTGGCACTTCGAAATTTTAAAGCCCGGGCTCCATTAGGCCCCAAAAGGAGAGCGCGGTAGAGCTTTCCCAACAGCCCACTGCATTCATTTATTGTTCAGTTCACAGTCTCTGAATACAACACAATCCTCCAACAGAGTCAGCTTTCATAATTCAGCAGTACAAAGTCTGCAAACACATGTAACCTAGATCCATATTTCCCAGTGACAGCATATGATAGCAGAATGTGAAGTATTAATGCTGGTGTCACTACAGTCCTACACTCTACTGCACTTTAAGAGAAAGCAGCTGCTGAGATGAAATGTGTGCCAACTGTCTGAAGACAGAAACATAAGAAACATTCCTTCTGTTACAAAGGGAGAGACACACACAAACAGACTTGCTCTTAGACGCAACAAGCCCAAAGTTTCTTACTTTTGCCTTTTGCATTTCTCAAAAACACTCACCCATTCTGCATAAGCGGAAAGACAGGAGATTAAAAAAAAAAATCTGCCTTCCTTCTCACGGAAGTCACCCCGAGAAGAGGTGACCGGTATGCATCTACAAGTCAGAGTGTGGAAAAAGTGCCTCTACCAGACACACTATACACCAATGAGTGCATACACCTAGGGGCCTAGAACCGCTACCTACGTATCCGAGAACACTGATCGCCTGTGCATTTTCATAGGAACAACATATGGTCCTCAGGCCTTCCAGTGAATACTTACTTCCTTTGGCATCTTTACAAAATTATTATCTTGAAATAATCATCTGAAGTCTTTGTTCTAACACATTCTCCTAGAAACCGGGCTGTCTCTGCCTAAACTAGGAAGCTGGTAGGTTTGTCGCTTTCAGTGAACCCTTCACGAGGGGTGAAGTTTACAAATCTGAAGATGGCATGTCTCTTTCCTCTCGATATAAAGATTGGCAATTTGTTGAAGAACCACAGGGTCTTGCTTTGTTCAGGATATGTTCTTGAGGGAACAGTGTGGGATGAACCGAAGTACTGGGCTGCTTGCTATCTTTTAAACACAGCCCTACCGTAACAATAAGCGTGTGACATAATCTGAACTGTTTGGTGATAATTCACTTAAAAACTAGTACAACCTCATTGACCCCCTTATCAAACAATTTATTGTACATTTGCAGACTGGACAATGAAATAGAAGAGGTAAAGTATTAACTGTGACACTATTTGGCAAGCTCATAGTGCAGTTCATTCAAAAGGCAATTTTAAAATTGAATGAGGAGGTTTGACTAGGCAATAAAAACAGCCACAATGCCAGTGAACAGTACTTAGAAGGAAAGCCTCTAATTATCCTATTTATAAATCAACAGCAATTTTACTGATGATTTCTTCTCCAAGTTGATTAAAATAACTTGAAAAAAAATTTTTTAACTAGATCATATGCATTTTATTAAACTATCATTTAAAATATTATTGATTGAAAATGATAAAAACTTGAGAGCAAGAATGAGACAGCATTTCTGAAGAGAAACATTCATACGATGCTCCGCAACATAATTATAGCACTGCCCTTGGGGAAGGGGATTTTATTTTATAATGAGAATGTTTACACTGTTATGGGGTTCAATCTATCTGGGAGGGAAGGTTAAACTTCTTTCCATTAAAGACAGCCTTATAATGAAAAGCTCAGAAAGGAGAATGGAGTCTAATATAGTAGATGTAATGGCCTATTAAATGATTCACACACAAAAAATGAATCAAATTCATTGTATCTTACTGCTGTTTTATGACAAAATTGTTGAAAAATAAAACTATTGTCAAGATAATTGCATATTACATAGGCCATATTACTGTAAGCAGGACTCTTATTGGATGACCTAGAGTCTAATTTTTAGGTACATTAACAGGACATTACATTTTAAATACTTTACATTATTGGAATGTTTTAAAAGAATCCCACTTTTACTCTCTTGGCAAAATCAATTTAGACTTAAAGTCATGCTGCAATTGTGTATCATTCTTTTTCAATTAAAATTTTCCATACATCCTTTATGATGTCATTCTTACATTCCTGCAACAGATGCTTATTTATATACCAATTTACTAAACGGCTGCTGTACTCATATTACGCTATTGTACATGTAACCTCTCTGTCTAGTTTACCCTCCCAGATCTCCTCTCAATAAATGTGTATTTTCAAAATAATTTGCCTCTTTAACAATAATCTCTAATTACCAAACAATCCCCTCTATTGAAAACAACAAAAGCAAAATGTCTCTGTATTTTTAGAGCATAAAATTAAATACACATTTCTGGAAAGAATGACGTTCTTAACATTTTAAGAAAGGGGTATTTCCAAGAATAACTTCAAACATAATTTTAGAATGTATTTGAGAAGATATAACTGCAAAACCAAATTATTAATCTGCTCTCTGAGAAGCCACAAAGAAATCTCTCAGACTGGCTGTTTATTATTAACTGGAGCCTGAGCAATATATAACATCATACCCATTTTTAAAGCAATATTATAACAATGTTAATCAAGCCATATGTAAAATCTATCAGCATTGTTATTATGTCTCTTCAAGGTTTCATAATAGAACCATCAAAACCTCCTACAGATTAAAATTTAGCTCACTGAACTAAAGAAATCCGCCCATTTGGAAAAAAAATAAAAATACATATCGATTTCATATTTCAGTCTGGAGGTGAACACAGACTGAAAAACTACTTTTTGCATATCATCAGTACTTAATTTGAGTTAAGCGATGCTGTGATTCTGTTAAAGGAAGCTCTTCCTTTTAAAAACATTTATCTCTGAATATATATGTGTGAAATTCTGGCACTGAAACTTTCATAAGGATCTTGAAGGAAAATTGTCATGTTGGATCAAACATTAAGCAGTATCACCTCTTTTTCAAAAATAATTTTCTGTTACAACTGAAAAATATTTTTGTCCCACATATAAACAAATTACTTCTAATTTTACAGCCTTGTATTTATCAGGGGATTGCCTGTTGTTAGCAAATTTTGCACCCTCAAGTTACTGAAAGTTAGAAAATATTTCGCTTTAAAAGGAAAAATATGTTTAATGCAAAACCTTTAACTGATTATTACTGCCATTCATGTTGGACACTAGATTAGCCTCTTTCTCTGGTCTAAGTCCAGCTTTCTAAAATCTGCACAGGGAAAGTATTCGTGAGTTTCTTATTCTTCCCATTTCTTCAAAACAGCATTGGAGGAAAAGTTGTTGAACTTTCTAGAGAGGGCCCTCCCAAGGCTCAAGGGAAAGCAAGAAAAGAAAACCAAGGTGAATAAATGACTGTAGTGGGCATTTAAAAAAAAAAACTCTTAACATTTTACCGTCAAGGACACAATCTAGAAATATAAGTGAGGTAACAAAAATTTCTCTCGCCACTTGGTGCTGCTGCAATTGTGTGACTTTGGATTTTTGTGGAAGAGGAAACGTTATTTGAGTTGGGCATCAAAATGGTCCAAGGAAGTTCTGAAGTAGGCAGTGGCCCAACTGAGTACAGTTACTGTGACTGGGAAACTAAAACGCCAGGGAAATCAGAGAGGAGTTCTGGAGGAACCCTTGAGGGGGAAAACACAGAACGGCTTGGAGAACTCCTGCATTCATAGAAGCACTCAGGCTCTACCTCACTTGCCAACTAAGGAAGCATGAAGGAAAAGGGAAGCATGAGGGGGATGGGGGGGAAAGAGAAGATGAGTGAAGGGAAGGAAAAAGAAAGGAGAGCTGGGGAGAGCATGGTGGAGAAAGAGAGAATCAATCTACTTGTGGGAATCCATGTTTGTCACACATATGCATACTCTCTGTCTGTAAGGAGCCTGGGCAACTGTGGCAATATTATCCCAGACTGGTGATTCGGGGTGCAGAAAAATCCTGTCACTGTCATTTATGGTTATATTGTTAATGGAACTTAAGGGTTAGTCAAAGATGGATTTCTAAAACAGAGCAAAAATCTCCTTCTGCTGCTAATATACTTTTTTATGGAAGAAGACTTACCAAAAGTTAAAAAGAGAGAGAGAGAGAGAGAGAGAACATATAATGGAGCTCAGTGTTGGTATGGATGTGTTTTAGAATGCTGATTAAACACAAATATTGAGGTAATTTGACCCAAGCACAATATCTGACTACCAAGAGCCTGTATCATTTAAAGAAAGGTGGCAAATGAAAAGCAATACTACCACTGTCATTGGATAAATCAGTAAATCTTTCTCTTAAGAATAAAATAGCTGTTTGGGGTATACTTCTTGTCAAGTAAGATGAAAAGATTTGTAATTGTTGCTTGCATCCTTCCCTCTACCCCTGCAATGTTCTTGATCACAAGGTGGTAGAAAGTAAAACAGAAGTACAAGAGAGATTGTATACACCCAAATAGTTTATAAAAGTATGATGACTATAAGTATATATACCATAGTGCTTAGAAGTAAGTGTGTATAACTGTCTCACATTACACATAAAGAAAAAGGCTCAGATAAACTGACTTGTTGAAGATACCACATAGCAAATAAAATGGCAGAGCTGGGAATTGGGTATGGTTTTCTGGCTTCCAGTCATGGTCCCTGTAGATTTTACCACCCAGCCTTTAGTTGAAAAATATTTATATCTGAATATTATCTGATGTGTTTTATCCCTAAGGAGTTATTATTTAAAAGGAATTAAGAGAAGCGTTCAAGATAGCAATATAGAAAGATTCTGAGCTCACCTCTTCCCAGGAACACAATAAATCTAAAACTACATATGCAAAAATTCCCTCTGGAAAGGAACTGAAGTCTAGTGGAGGAGTGCCTCATTAATAAAGGACAGAAGGGCCACACCCAGACAGATAGGAGAGGTGGAGATGCGCTCTTATAAGACACCCCACCCCAGGCATGGTGACCCACAACAGGGAAGGATCCCATAATATGGAAACTATCCTAGAGGAGCACAGGTCTGTCCCCCACATCAGACACTCCAACCCTTGGGACCTACAGTGGAAACAGAAGACACCAAAGCATCTGGCCCTGAAATCCAATGGGACTTATTTCCAGAAGAACCACCAAGCCACAGGAAATGGAAAATTTACTCTTAAAGGGCTTCTGCACAGACTCATTTAAGCCAGGAGTCAGTGTAAAAATCAATACTTTGAAAGGCACAGAGACCTTCTTCAAAGGTGATGCATTTCCTCCCATCCACGTACTAACCAGGCCCGACCCTGCTTAGCTTCCGAGATCAGACGAGATCAGCGCGTTCAGGGTGGTAAGGCCGTATACATGCTGATGCATTTCCTAATCCCAAAGCATCTGCCAGAGAGGCAGGGACCTGTTGGGACTTTCTCCGAAGATGAAGGGGCTGACAATTGCCAGTGTGCATCCTCCCTCTGCCTTGTTGGTACCAGCATTGACAAGCACGCTTTCCACCCAACTCTCAGGCCTGCTGGCTCCAGTGGGAGCACCCTGCTCCTAGCCACCGCAGCCCTGGCCATTCTGCCACAGCCAGCAGGCATGTGCCACCCACACAGAGGATGGCTTTTAGGTGTCTGTGTCTGGTAGCCAGGGAAGACTATGTTTCTGTGCCTCAGGAGTCTGAAATAATTGGAGAGACATTCTTTGGCAGGCTACCAGCCCCAGGGCACTGCACAAATAGAAGACTGAAACACGACCCAGATCTTCATAAGAAAAAAAGCCTTTTTTTATGGCCCTGAATCTTAAGCCTGAGAGGCAGGCTTCAGGTTTCCCACACATCCAGAGGGTAACAGAGGTGATTCAAGGGGGCGTGGGCAGGGAGACACCATATTAATGCCTTCCTTTGGCCTCACCACAGCTCACTGAAACTCCTAGAACGGAGCCTCTCCATATGCCTAAAACCATGACTTTTGTAACTGTGGCCCAGGAGATACCTCCCTGGAATTAAATAGGGTTTACAACTATAGAACCTCAAGAGTACATATTTGCATACCTTAAAAGCTACTGGCTAAGGATCTGGCTTACATACCCTGAAACTACTACGCATTATTTGTGATCCCTCCTTTTAGAACATTAACAGGTCTTGGCATACTCTTAACAACTGGGACCTATCAGGAACAAATCAGGCTACTTATACAATCAAAAAGATCTAAGAAGCAATCAAACACTAGGGCAAGGTTGAATGATAAGGTTCTTCTCCTACACATTAGCCATGCCTTCAAGACTGGGAGAGGTACCTGTTTTGTCTAATCTAGAGAAAAGAAAAGACTCATAGAATCAAGCAAAATGAAACAGAGGAATGTGTTCAAAACAATCAAGACAAAACCTTGGAAAAATACCTTAATGAAGTTGAGATAAGTAATCTATCTGATAAAGAGTTCAAAGTAATGGTCTTAGAGATGCTCACAAACTCACTAAATATAGTGAGAACTTCAACAAAGAGACAGAAAACTTAAGAAGGCAACAAACAGAAGTCACAAAGCTGCAAAATACAATAACTGAACTGAAAACTACATTACAGGTGTTTAACAGTAGACTGGATAAAGTAAAAACCTGAATTAGAACCTGGAAGACAGAACAGTGGAAATCAACCAATCAGAGCAGCATAAAGGAAAAAAGATTTTTGAAAAGCGAAGATAGCTTAAGAAATATATTCGACAGCATCAAGCAGAATATTGTCCACCTTATAGGGATCCCAGAAGGAGAAGAGAGATAGGAAAAGAGGTAGAAAACTTACATGAAGAAATAATTCCAGAAAACTTTCCAAACTTGGGGAAGGAGAGAGACATCCAGCTCCAGTAAATACAGAGAGTTTCAAATAAGATAAACTCAAAAGACCCACACCAAGAAACATTCTAATTAAAATGTCAAAATAGAGAATATTAAAAGCAGCAAGAGAAAAACAACTTGTCACATAAGACTAATAGGTGAATTTTTCAGCAGAAAATCTGTAGGTCAGTAGAAAGCAGCATGATATAGTCAAAAGACTGAAAGAAACAAAACAAAACAAAACAAAACTTCCAACCAAGAATATTCTATGTAATTAAGTTTATCATTCAGAATTAAAGGAGAGTCAAAATATTTTCCAGACAAGCAAGGACTAAAGATCATCACCACTAAACTGGACTTATAAGAAATATTAGAGGGGCTGAAAAGAAAAGGCACTATCTAGTAACAAGAAAATATATGAAAGTTAAAATCTTATAACTAAAGGCAAATATATAGTAAAGGTGGTAGATTAACCACTTGTAAAGTTAATATGAAGGTTAAAAGACAAAATTGTTAAATTAGCTGTATAATTAGCTAAGGGATACACAAAAGGGAAAGATATAAACTGTAACATCAAAAATAGAACATGTAGGGCAAATGGAGTAAAAATTTAGAATTCATTCAAACTTAAGTTGCATCAACTTAAAATGTATGTGTTTATTATATATTGGATGTTACATGTGAGCTACATAGGAACTACAAAGCAAAAATTACAGTAGATACACAAGAGAGAGAAAGAAATCTAGACATAACCTTAAAGAAAACCACCAAACCACAAAAAAAGAGAGCAAAAGAAGAAAAAAGGAACATAGAGGAACTTAAAAACAGCCAGAAAGCAATCAACAAAATGGCAATGAGTACCTGTATATCAATAATCGCTTTAAATGTAAGTGGGCTAAATTCTCCAATCAAAAGAGAGAGGGATTGAATGGATTTAAAAAAAAAGAGAGAGAAAAAGAAAAAGAAAAGGCCCATATGTATATTGCCTACAAGAGACTGACTTCACATATAAGGAGACACACAGACTGAGAGTGAAGGGATGGAAAAAGATATTCCATGTAAATGGAAACAAAAAGAAAACTTCTTGTATAGTGTAGCTATACTTCTGTCAGATAAAATAGACTTAAAACAAAACTGCAATAAAAAACAAAGAAGGGAAATTACATAATGATAAAAGGGTCAACCCAACAAGAAGATAAAACGTTTGTAAATATTTATGCATATAACATAGAAGCACTGAAATATGTAAATATTAACAGATCTAAAAGGAAAAACTGACAGCAATAGAATAATACTAGGGGACTTTAACACCCCACTTACATCAATGGATAGATCAAGACAGAAAATCATGACACAGACCATGTAGACCTAACAAAGATATATAAAATATTCCACTCAAAAGCAACAGAATACCTATTTTTTTCTCTAGTGCATATGGAACCTTCTCCAGGATAGATGATAGGTAACAAAACAAGTCTCAATAAATTTAAGAAAACTGAAAGCATACTAAGCATCTCTACCAATCACAATGGTATGAAGCTAGAAATAAATTACAGGAAGAAAACAAGAAAAAAATAATAATAAATATGCAGTGATTAAACAACATGATACTGGACAACCAAGAGGTCAATGAAGAATCAAAGGGGAAATTTTTAAAAATCTGGAGAAAAAAATGAAAATAAAACCATATAAAATCTATGGGATGCAGCAAAACCAGTTTTAAGTAGGAAGTTAACAGTGATACAGGTCTTTGTCAAGAAACAAGAAAAATCACAAATAATCTAAATTTGTACCTAAGGGAACTAGAAAATAAAGAACAAATGAAGCCAAAGTTAGTAAAAAGAAGGGAATAATAAAGATCAGAGTGGAAATAAATGGAATAGAGACTAAAAAATAACAGAAACAACTGATGAAACTAAGAGCTGGATATTTGAAAAGATAAATTGAAAAACTTTTGCTAGACTTAACAAAAAATAAAAAGAAAGAAAGAAAGATAAAACAAGAGAGAAAAAAGGAGGGCTTAAATAAAATCAGAAATGAAAGAAAAGTTACAACTGGTACCAGAGAAATACAAAGGATAAAAAGAAATTATTATAAACAATTATCCTCTAACAAATGATAAACTAGGAGAAATAAATTCCTAAGAACATCATATAATCTTCCAAGATAAAATCATAAAGAAATAGAAAACCTTAACAGACCGATTATTAACAAGAAAATTCAATCAGTAATAAAAATCTTTTCAACAAACAGAAGTCCAGGACCAGACGGCTTCACTGGTGAATTCGACCACTCAAGTATGTAATACCTATACTTCTCAAACTCCTCCAAAAAACTGAAGAGGAGGGAAAGCTTCCAAATTCATTTTACAAGCCAGCATTACCCTAATACAAAAAAAAAAAAAAAAAAAGAGAGAGAGAAAAAAAATTTACAGACATATGTCTGCTAAACAGAGATGTAAAGATCCTCAAGAGAATATAGTCATCAGGATGCAAGGATGGTTCAGCATTCACAAATCAAGGTGATACACCATATTAGTAAAATGAAAGATAAAAATCGTATGATCACCCCCAAAATGAAGGAAATAGAGGAAATGTACTTCAATTTAGTAAAGGCCATACATGACAAATTTACAGCTAACATCACACTCAATGGAGAAAAGCTGAACACTTTTCCTCTAAGATAAGGAAAACGACAAGGATGCTCACTGTTGCCAGTTCCACTCGACATAGTATTTGGAAGCTCCAGACACAGCAATGAGGCAAGATAAAGAAATAAAGGCATCTAATTAGAAAGGAAGAAGTAAAACTGTCACTATTTGCAGATGGCATAATATTATATATAGAACATCTTAAAGACGTCACCAAAAAACTGTTAGAACTAAAAATTAATTCAGTAAAGTTGCATGATATAAAATTAGTATGTTGCATTTCTCTACACTAACAATGAACTATCAGAAAGAAAACTTAAGGAAAAAAGCCCACTCACAATTACATCAAAAAGAATAAAATACCTAGGAATAAATTTAACAAAAGAGGGAAAAGAGCTGTGCACTGAAAACTACAAGACACTGATTAAAAAAATATATCAAACAAGGTACAAATAAATGCAAAGATATGGATAAGAAGAATTAAAACTGTTAAGATGTTCGCACTACCCAAAGAAGTCTAGAGAGTCAATGCAATCCCTGTCAAAACATCAATGGCATTTTTCACAGCACTAAACCAAATAATTCTAAAATTTATATGGAACCACAAAAGGCCCCAAAGAGCCAAAGCAATCTTAAGAAAGAGCAAAGCTAGAGAGATCATGCTCCCTGATATCAAACTATGCTACAAAGCTATAGTAATCAAAACAGTACTGTACTGTCACAAAAAACAGACACCTAGATTAAAGAAACAGCACAGAGAGCCCAGAAATAAACCACACATACACGGTCAATTAATTTATGACACAGAAGTGAAGAATATACAATGGGGAAAGGACAGTCTCTTCAACAAATGATGTTGGGCAAACTGGACAGCTGTATACAAAAGAATGAAAATAGACCATGGTCTTACACAATATTCAAAAATTAACTCAAAATAGATTAAAGACTTCAATGTAAGATGTGAATCCATAAAATCCTAGAAGAAAACATAAGCAATAAGCAACTTGATGTGGATCTTAGCAATGTTTTTTTTTTTTTGATTTGACTCCAAAAGCAAGGGAATCAAAGCAAAAATAAACAAATGAAACTAAAAAGCTTCTGCATAGCAAAGGAAACCATAAGCAAAATGAAAAGGCAACCTACTAAAAGGAAAAAGATATTTGCCAATCATATATCTGATAAGGGATTAATACCAAAATATATAAAGAACTCATACAAGTCAACAACAACAATAAACAATCTGATTAAAAACTTGGCAGAGGATCTGAACATTTTCCAAAGACACACAGATGGCCAATAGACACATGAAAAGATGTTCAACATCACCCATCACCAGGAAAATGCAAGTCAAAACCACAATGACATATCCCTCACACTAGGCTAGAATGATTATCATCACAAAGATAAGAAATAGCAAGTGTGATGAGGATGAAGAGGAAAGGGAACCCTCATAGAGAATGTAAATTGGTGAAGTGACAATGGAAAACAGTACAGGGATTTCTCAAAAAAATTAAAAATAGAACTACCATATTATTCAGCTATTTTATTTCTAGTTATTTATCTGAAAAAATATGAAACCAGTAATTCAAAAAGATATATGCACCCCAATGTTCATTATAGCATTAATTAACATAGCTAAGATATGGAAGCAACTTAAGTATCCAATTTTAGAAAATGGATAATGAAGATGTGGGTTACACACAAACACACACAATTGGGAATGCCACTCAGCCATAAAGAAGAATAAAATCTTGGCATTTGCAACAACATCGATGGGCCCTGAACATAAGTGAAAAATGTCTGAGAAAAATAAGCACCTGTATCATTTCACTTATAAGTGGAATCTAGAAAGGAAAACAAAACAAAAATTCATAGATACTGAGAACAGACTGGTAGTTAACAGAGGGGAAGGGGGTTAAAGGGTGGGCAAAATGGGTAAAGGGGGCCAATGGTATGGTGAAGTAGTGATCACTTTGCAGTCTATAGAGATATTGAATTATAATGTACAACTGAAACTAACATAATGTTATATACCTCAATTTTACCTCAATTAAAAACAGATTTTAAAAACTGGAATTAAAACACACACACATACACAAACAATTACATTCCTTAGATTAAAAAGAGCTATATTTGTGTTTGGTTTTTACAGTCTCTAACTATGGATTGTCAAAGAAGGTAGGAGTCCTCACTCTCCCTGACTAAAGAGGCTTGTGTGGTTGTCTTACAAAGCAAGCACTAGGAAGAAAGAATTATAAAACAGTGCCTAAGGGTTGGATATAGAAACCAATTAACAAAAATGACAACACCTGTCTACACCAGCCCATGGTTAAAGACATGGACTTGTGGGCTAGGTCAATAAAGGTCACACAGCTTCCACCTGACTCTCTTACAATATCTTCTCTAGCATTTGGAGCTGTTGCAGAAGGAAGAAGTCCAACTATCCTGAGAAAACTAGGTGACAGAGGCCTTCTAGATCAGTGCTACATGTAGACTTCCACCATTCCTGCTGAAGGGCCAACCATGTGAGGGGAGCTTCTTGGACCCTCCAGACCCTTTCATCTACCAGTTACATACCACTGAGTCACCGCAATCATTGTTAGAGGGAACAAGAGTCATCCAGACAAATTCCTGACTCACAGAATTCCTGGAGTTGTTGAATGACATTCTGTTTTAGCATAGTTTGTTTATAGCAATATATAACTAGAACGGGGCCTTAATTCTCTCAATGGAGAATTCAGGAAACGTTACCAGAGGACTGGAATGAGGATTATATGAGAATGTATGCTGTGTCCATATCTGATTCATGAGAGAGCTAC
>ML102148.1:49702-65990 GCA_003697995.1 Taxidea taxus jeffersonii
CTGTCACTGGAGAGCTACCTACTCTTGACAAGTCAAAGACACTGACATAGTCCAACCTTTTCCTTTTTCCTGGGAGTCAGGTAGGAAAGGCAAAAAGAGTGAAGAGGCTGGGTATAAGACCCAGACTTTATATGGTTTTTCAAATATTTTAAAGAATGAAACAAAACTCCAAGTGATATTTCTTAATTCCACATAGAAATACATCCTCTACCTTTGATTAAATATATGACTCTTTTGGTGTAGCTTTTCTTTATATATTTGCTTCTGATAGTAATATATGTGAATAGAGAAAGACTTCTCTACTACAAGATAACTTCTCTATTATAAATAAAACAACAATGGAAGGGTCAAAATAGAGTGGTGGGAATTTGGGTGAGCTAGAGAGAACACATTCTGGCCAAGAAGGCAAATAGCTCTCATCTCCAGCCAACATCTTCCATGAGACAGGAGGGCCAGTGTTCTAAGATACTTTTACTTTTCTGAGTTGCCTGAAAGGTTCAGCACATGAGCAATCAGCTGGCACCTCCACTTTAATATGAAGAAGTTCTCTTAGGTGATCTTTTTCTTGCTTTGCATGTGACCTTAGGCAAACTTTGTTTTTTGGTCTCAATTTCCTTTTCCCATAAAACTGAGAAGTAAAAGCAATAGTTTCCGAAGTCCTTACAAATCTAAATTTCTTTTAATTCATCAGGCCTGCCCAGGGGAAGATTGTGGATTTGGAAAATATGCATATGCCATGCCTATGCATTTATGCATTATTTTGTTAAAAAATAATAGTTGGATTTTTGTTATTCATATAAAAAGAATATGAATTACTTCTGGAGACAGCCACTTTGCCTCTTAGCCCTACCTTAAACGAGCCCTAAACATGATCTTTAAGAATAAAATTAAAACTAAAAATTTGACAACTCACAGTAAAAAATATGTATCATAGCAACCAGGATACGCATATGTATACATATGTGACTAAAACAAAAGTTTCACACAGTAATATTTAGCCCTGCCATCTAGAGTGCTCTGTAATTTTTTAATTTTCTTTCTCCCCCCTACATGTTAGTTGTGACACATCAAATACAGTAATGAATCAGGACCTACCGGGCTTGTCTACAAAGGTCATCCCTTCCTCAGAATTTACAACCCATCTTGTGGATTTCATCTTTTTAGTTGTTTTTCAAACATTTAATATCTCCCTCAACTAAATGGTAACCTCCCTCATAGCATGTCTTTCAAAAATTTTAAAGCACAAAATAAGAGCAAACATAATAGTTTCTTCTTTTAACACCTGATTTTCTAGATGAGAAGTAACACTAGTTTATTTGCAGTAGGCGTGCCATTTATAAACAGCATTGCTTTCATGTCAGTTTTCCTTTTCACTAAACCATTGGTAGTGAAATGCTAGTATGCATTATAAACCATGAGGAATAGTATGTGGATTCTCGGGTTCTATCTCAAGACATTCTGTCTTAGTGGGTCCCTCGGAGCCTTGAGGAACCTGTACTGTTACCCATCCCCTTGGTAATTTTGATCTCTATGGTCTTTTGATCATACTTTAAGATTCTACTTTAAAAATACAAAGGTCTAAAACAGAGGTGAGCAAACTTTTTCCATAAAGAACCAGATTATAAACATTCTGGGCTTGTGGGCCACTGGGTCCCCATTGTAACTATTCAATATCACTATTGTAGTGTAAAAGCACTCATAAACAATACATAAATAAATAGGTGTGGCTATGTTTCAATAAAATGTTATTACAGGTTAAAACAGGTGGCTAGCTCCTGGACATAGTCTGCTAAACCTTGGTCTAAAATACATACTAAAAATTGGTTTGGTAATATAAATGTAATATTTAGATCCATTGGTGCTGGATACTTTATCAAGTAGGCTGGCAATCTGAAATCACAAACCAGGCTCTTGGGAAAAGTCTACTTTTGTCAATTAATGATGTCTACAGGAGTGCTAAATAAATAGCCCAGTGGGAGATGTGAACTTTCCTTCAAGGGCTACCTAAGAGGGTAAGACAATGAAGAATCAGCATTTCTCTTCAGAAAATCTAGAAGTGGAGCAGCTTTTTTCCTTAATTGAGCTGTGGAATTCAACTATACATTCACCACAAGAGGGAATATCAAGGATCTAGGCAGTGAGTAGAGTTCCACAAGCCATTCCAGTCATCATTCCTCTATACCCAAGACATGCAGGACTTGAATAAGCTATGACTCCAAGAGCACTCCATTCCTAGATGATTTTATGCAGTGAGGCTTTGAGTAGGAGCCTAGCATGTAAAGATATACTCATATATTTTGGATAACACCAATTCTAAATTCAAGTCAGCTACATCTTTAGGTGATCAAACAAACAAACAAACAAGAACCCAAAAACTTCAAAACTGAGTGAAAACAACTAGCTCTATAAGCTTTATTGAATACAGATCCTACAGCAGGCTCCATGGTGGTGCCTTCTTACAGGGTTTTTCTTTTTTTTTTTTTTTTAAATTTTGCTTTAAATACCATAACATTTCTGATTCAAACTCAATGACTTTAGAACCTTATTTCCCACATAATTTGTGGCTCCATTGTAATTTATTTATTGACTCTGAGTATCATACACTTTATGAAGGCTGAGCATCAAATCTCTGTGTATCTTTGCAAAAAAAAACTGCCTCAACCGGTATGGCAATATGTTGGTTTTCATGTTGTTAAACAACAACATTGCTGAGATGGGGTTAAAGAGGTCCTTCTCATCCCACTGGTTAACATTTTGTTCTTTGCATTTTGAGTAGAGGGCAGCAGGGGGTGGGGGTGTGGGAATGGCAGGGCGGGCAGGGATGGAGATGGGACTAGAATTGGTTGACAGCCTACTATGTACTAATAATTTAATTTGCTTTTTCATTTAAAATCTCTCAACATGGTATGATATTCCCATTTTACATGTGAGGTTCTGGGAGTCAGCTTGTGAGCACAGAGCGTCTAGATAGGTAAGATGACTCAGAAAGGAGGAAAGGAACAATCCAGGAGGCACCAAACAAGCCTTCTTTCTACTCTGCCACAACTGGTCCTGCAGTGTTTAAAACCAATCTTGAATATTAACCTTTCATTCTTGAGATGAATCGCACTTGGTCATAATGTATTATCCTTTTTCCATATTGTTAAATTCAATCTGCTAAAATTTCACAGGTAAGAATTCTAATTCAGTGAGCCCAAATAAGCAGCCTGAAGTTACACTGTCTGGAAGTTATAGATGCTGCACTGGAATTGGGACCTCCTGATTTCAAAGCCCTTACTCTACCATTTCATACTGACTTTCCAGGAAATACTCAAAGCTACGAAACTACAGTGAAGCTGATTTTTAGTAAAAGAAGCAAACAGTTTAAATGGGATTTGAAATTTATCCATAGATTTCCTTTACTGAAATAATTTGTTTTTTAAATTATCAAACATCAAGACAAGACTGGATTCAAATACTGCAGAACAGTCATTCAAATAGTGGAATAGAATGGTGCCTTCTGGTTTGTTCCTTTTCTCTTTTCTGGAGTCCTTTTTATCTATCCAGACATTCTATGGTCACAGGCCAAGTCTTAGAACATTCTAAGTCTGTGCTCTCCAAGTAGTACCAGATAATTTTTATTTCTATTTGTTCTAATAAAATCAGCTTAGTCTGAAACCAAATCATTCTGGTCTCTAAGTGACAAAAGTAACATTTTTTAACATAACATAAAAGCTGGCTCTTTGATGGGCTCAGTAAAATTGATAAAACTTTAGCCAGATTAAATACAAAAAAAAAAAAAAAGAAAGAGAGATAAAAGCCAAATTACCAATATTAGAATTGAAAGAGGTGGTATTACCTCAAATTCTACACAAAGTAAAAGGACAACAAAGAAGTACTTTGAACAGCCTTACATCAATATATTTAATAACCTAAGTGAAATGAACAAATTCTTTGAAACTACCACATCTTACTCAAGGAATACTTGAATATATAATATTATATATAGATTAGATATTAGCTTACTTGGTAAAGAAATGAGTTTGTAAATAAAAACCTTCCCATAAAGAAAATACTAGGGTCAGATGGCTTACCAGTGATCCTATTCAATATTTATGGAAGAAATTATACCAATTCTACATAATCCTTCTAGAAAATTAGAGAGGTTAGAACCACTTCCCAACTCATTCTATGAGGCCTACATTACTCTCATACCAAAACCAGACGAGGACAGAGCAAAAAAAAGAAAACTTAAGACCAAGAGACACAGAAGTTCCTAAAATTTTAGCAAATTAAATCTAACGATATGTAAAAAGGATAATACAATATGAGCAAGTGTGATTTACTGCAGAAATAAAAGCTGGTTAATATTCAAAAGCAATCAATGTAATTCATCATATTAACAGACTAACTAAACAAACAATATAAGACTATCTCAACAGATGCAGAAAAAAAGATATGATGAAATCCAATATCCACTCTTGATGAAGTTTTCAGCATACCAAGAATAAAAGGGAGCCTCCTCAATTTAATAAGCTTTTAAGAAATGTGAGGAAAGTCTAAGGCTAACATCATGCTTAATGGTGAGAGACCACATGCTTTCCCTCTAGAATCAGAAAAACATAAAAATGCTTCCTCTCACCACTTGTGTTCAAAATTATACTGAAGGATCTACTTCCATGGAGTAAGAAAATAAAAATAAATAAGTCAGTGAGGTTGAAAAGGGAGAAGTAAAACTATCTTAATTTACAGGGTACATGGTTGACTACATTAAAAAAAATCTGACATCTACAAAAAAAGTTAATTAAAAGATGTAAACTTAATAAAACTGAAGGATACAAGACCAAAATATAAAAGTCAAATATATTTCTCAGTCCTAGCAATGAACAATCAAAAATTGAAAGTATTAAAAAAACCCATAATAGCATAAAAATATGAAATATTTAAGGATATACCAGACAAACATGTATAAGACATACACTGAATATTACAAAACAATGGAGAGAAACGAAGAAAGATTTAAACAAATGGAATAAAATACTAAATACCATAACTGTTATCTCCTCAAATTGATCTATAGATTCAGAACAATTCTATTCGAAATCCCAGTGTGATTTTTTTTCTCTTCTTTTAAAGAAACTGGGACAACCTTATTTTAAAGTATACATGGAGGGGCATCTGGGTGGTGCAGTTAGTTAAGCATCTGCCTTCGGCTCAGATCATGATCCTGGGGTCCTGGGATTAAGCCCCACGTCAAGCCCCATGTGGAGCCCCACTTTGGGCTCCCTGCTCAGTGGGGAGCCTGCTTCTCTCCCTCCCTTTGCCCTTCTCCCTGCTCATGCTCTCTCTCTCACCTCTCAAATAAATAAATGAAATATTTAAAAAATAAATAAAATATACATGGACATTCAAAGGGCTCAGAATAGCCAAAAGAAAAAGAAGGAGGAGGAGGAGGAAGAGGAGAAGAAGAAGAAGAAGGAGAAGAAGAAGAAGAAGGGAAAAAATTGGAGAACTTACACTACCTGATTTCAATACTTGCTGTTATAAAGAAAAATCACGAGTGTCACAATTATGGCATGTCATAATCATGGCATCATATTAGACAAATAGATCAATGGAACAGAATAGAGATTCAAGAAGTAGATATTACATATATGGTTGACGGATTCTTAAATAAAATTCTAAAGGTAATGCAATAGAGAAAGAAAAGTTTTTTTCAACAAATGGTGCTGGAACAATTGAATGACCAAAGGCAAAAAAAAAAAAAAAAAAAAAAAACTAAAAAAAAAAAAAAATTTTTTAAAAAAAATAGCTGAAAAAAAAATAAAAGAAAAAAAAAAAAAAAAAAAAAAAAAAAAAGAACTTCACACATACCTCACATTATATGCAAAAATTAACTCAAAATAGATCATATTAACTGTAAAACCTAAAATTATAAAACATCTAGAAGTCGACCCAGGAGAAAATTTTTATGTCTCTGGGTTACATAAGAATTGTTGAGACAGAATACCAAAAATAATGAATAAATTGGATTTCACCAAAATTAAGAACCTCTGCTCTTCCAAAGACACTATTAAAGACAAGACACAGACAAGGAGAAAATGTGGTACACATCTGCCTAAAAATTAAAAAAAAAAAAAAGATCTTAACAAGTGTTTGTGAGAATGTGAAGAAACTGGAACTCTTATGCACTGCAGGTGGGAATGTAAAATGGCACAAGTGCTTTGAAAACATCTGGCAATTTCTTAAAACACACACACACACACACACACACACCATATGACTCCATGCCTAAGTATTTGCCCAAGAGAAATGAAAGCACCTGTCTACAGAAACTTGCAAATGGATGTTCACGGTAGCTTCATCTGTAATACTCAAAAATGAAAAATGACCCAAATGTCCATCAACAAGTGCACAGATACACTGTGGTATACCCATGCAACAGCATACTAATCGGAAATGAAAAGGAATGAACTGCCTGAAACAACCAGAGTTGACAAAAGAAAAAAAAAAATGTCGAATGAAAGAAGCCAGGCGAAAAGGAATACATGGTGTTTCTATTTTTATAAAATTATAGGAAATTCAAACTAATTTGTAGCAACAGAGAGCATTTGAGTGGAGTCTGAGAATGGGGAAGGGAGTGGGGTGGGGGAGTGAACAGGAGAGATTGCAACAAACAAAAGCAGACTTTTGGAGTTATGGGTATCTTCATGTCCTTGTCTGTGGCAAAAGTTTCACAAGGGTATACATATTTAAGACTTACCAAACTATGCACTTTATTATATATCCATTTACCTCAGTAAAGCTATTTTTAAAACAATGTAACAAAAGAATGAGGGTTTGCACTTTTGTGAGGTTAACAGAAGCAATAGTTTTCAGTCATTCTGAACTATTAGAAAAACACAAAAGTTACGAAAGTAAAACTTTTTTTTCCCACAGTTCATGACATACTGTGGAGGAAAAAAATGCTAAGTGATCTAATAAGCTCCCCACTCAACCCCACCCCTAGCGGAGGACCCTAATTTTGGCCACTGAGAGATTACCCAAATTCTTATAATGGACACATATATATCAGAGTTTTATTGTACTTCAAGGAAACTTTAAAAATGAAAGATAAATTGAACATATATGTGTACACATTCAAAGAAACATTGACAACCAGGAGGAAAACCACGAAGAATAATCAATATAAGTCTTATTCTAGTAAAGCTATTGGATTTAAAGAGAAGCTTTTTGGGACAACAATGCAAAAATGTCATTATATTATATATTATACATTACAAATATAAATGTTATTATATTATCATACAGTGGAAAAAATTAGGTCAACCACTCACTTTTCTGTAACAACACTTACCACTAGGAAACATGAAGAGACTGATGAGAAAGCACGGAATCCTATGTTTTCAAAAGTAATTTTTATAGATGAAATTACTTAAGAACAGTTCTTTCTGTATGAAACTTTTTTTTAAAGTTCAAAGATAAAGGAATAACACAGAAATAATGCAGAATCAGAGACAACAAAGGAAATTTCCTGGCTAGAGTCAAGATGCCCACAAATACTCTTGACATGAATAATGCAACTGACATAACATAAAGGAGCAACAAATTTTTAAAAATGAATACATTAAAAAAAAGTAATAAACTTGAAGGTATTTGTCCTATGAAGGTCTGACATCTGCAAACCAATTACTTTGGGAAGTGATCCTCTTATTGTTTCTGGAATGGGCTTTGCAACCGTGTGAAGCACTACCAAAAAAAATAAATGGAACAGCCAAGCAAACAACTGTCTTATAAATTTACAGTCTCCTGTCCATCACGATTCAAAACTTTGATCCATGAGACCGGGCTCCAAATAGAATTTGACTAATTTCCAAAATCAAATGTACTGTTCAAAGAACAAAGACCTGCCAATAACACTGATATTAAAATGAAAGTTATGTGGAACTGAGAAGTTAGTAAAGATAAGTTACAAAAGTTTGCAGGGAGCTGTTATCATGGACAGTGGACTTCTGTAAGGGAGACCACATTTATGCAGGTTAAGTGCTACAATGTGTATTTGGTGGTCAGTCCCGCCCGTAGCGTCTCTTTATATCCAGCACCTGGTACCCGACCTACACTCTACCAATCTTTAGAATGGAGAATACACACACATTTGTGTGAACCCAATCACTTAGAAATGCAATGTATTTGTTTTAGTTGAGAAAATATCACCAAATCTTCAAACCAATCTTATAGTACGTTTCCCAGTCTAGATAATGTTTGAAGTGCACAACCATAATCTCTCAAAATATCCTAAAATCTTAGTGGGAAATGGTGATGATCGAGGTTGTTATTCCTATCTTAAGGAAAAAAGAACATGGTAACTATACACTAGTAACTTCTGCTCAATTATACAACGAATTGCCCATGAAATGTTAAGATATGATTCCGTTTTTTATTAAACAGATTAAAAGACCTGCCAAGAGCTTTGAAAACAAGACAATTCTCTTGACAACTAAACACAATGATCAAACATCACAAATTAAGGGTTAACTAATTTGGAATTTGAGATAATTGAACCTGATAGTAGGCTGAATTTTATTTTTACTGTTTATATTTAAAAAGGAAAATGATATGCAAATATATTTGTCATTTGTTCACCATATTGCTCCATAAAGTATGTATGCAAACAAATAAACAGCAAATAGAATTTCAATGAGTCATTCACAATTTTGAGAACTAATGTTGCCCTTTGGCCAGCTATACTGGGTGCACCTGACAAGTGAGGCTGTCAGCCTCATTTTCATGATATTTTGGTGGCAATTTTTGGTCCTTGACGGCAGGATCACATAATACTCAACATGATACAGCACATAAAAGTCATTCAGTGATTTCCTGACTTGTTCATTTTAGCCATTCTGACTGGTGTGAGGTGGTATCTCATTGTGGTTTTGATTTGTATTTCCCTGATGCCCAGTGATGTGGAGCACTTTTTCATGTGTCTGTTGGCCATCTGGATGTCTTCTTTGCAGAAATGTCTGTTCATGTCCTCTGCCCATTTCTTGATTGGATTATTTGTTCTTTGGGTGTTGAGTTTGCTAAGCTCTTTGTAGATTTTAGATACTAGCCCTTTATCTGATATGTCATTTGCAAATATCTTTTCCCACTCTGTCAGTTGTCTTTTGGTTTTGTTGACTGTTTCCTTTGCTGTGCAAAAGCTTTTGATCTTGATGAAGTCCCAATAGTTCATTTTTTCCCTTGCTTCCCTTGCCTTTGGTGTTGTTCCTAGGAAGAAGTTGCTGCGGCTGAGGTCGAAGAGGTTGCTGCCTGTGTTCTCCTCAAGGATTTTGATGGATTCCTTTCTCACGTTGAGGTCCTTCATCCATTTTGAGTCTATTTTCGTGTGTGGTGTAAGGAAATGGTCCAATTTCATTTTTCTGCATGTGGCTGTCCAATTTTCCCAACACCATTTGTTGAAGAGGCTATCTTTTTTCCATTGGATGTTCTTTCCTGCTTTGTCGAAGATTAGTTGACCATAGAGTTGAGGGTCTATTTCTGGGCTCTCTATTCTGTTCCATTGATCTATGTGTCTGTTTTTGTGCCGGTACCATACTGTCTTGATGATGACAGCTTTGTAATAGAGCTTGAAGTCTGGAATTGTGATGCCACCAACTTTGGTTTTCTTTTTCAATATTCCTTTGGCTATTCGAGGTCTTTTCTGGTTCCATATAAATTTTAGGATTATTTGTTCCATTTCTTTGAAAAAATTGGATGGAATTTTGATAGGCATTGCATTAAATGTGTAGATAGCTTTAGGTAGCATAGACATTTTCACAATATTTATTCTTCCAATCCATGAGCATGGAACATTTTTCCATTTCTTTGTGTCTTCCTCAATTTCTTTCATGAGTACTTTATAGTTCTCTGAGTATAGATTCTTTGCCTCTTTGGTTAGGTTTATTCCTAGGTATCTTATGGTTTTGGGTGTAATTGTAAATGGGATTGACTCCTTAATTTCTCTCTCTTCTGTCTTGTTGTTGGTGTAAAGAAATGCAACTGATTTCTGTGCATTGATTTTATATCCTGACACTTTACTGAATTCCTGTACAAGCTCTAGCAGTTTTGGAGTGGAGCCTTTTGGGTTTTCCACATATAGTATCATATCACCTGCAAAGAGCGATAGTTTGACCTCAACGTGAGAAAGGAATCCATCAAAATCCTTGAGGAGAACACAGGCAGCAACCTCTTCGACCTCAGCCGCAGCAACTTCTTCCTAGGAACAACGCCAAAGGCAAGGGAAGCAAGGGAAAAAATGAACTATTGGGACTTCATCAAGATCAAAAGCTTTTGCACAGCAAAGGAAACAGTCAACAAAACCAAAAGACAACTGACAGAGTGGGAAAAGATATTTGCAAATGACATATCAGATAAAGGGCTAGTATCTAAAATCTACAAAGAGCTTAGCAAACTCAACACCCAAAGAACAAATAATCCAATCAAGAAATGGGCAGAGGACATGAACAGACATTTCTGCAAAGAAGACATCCAGATGGCCAACAGATACATGAAAAAGTGCTCCACATCACTGGGCATCAGGGAAATACAAATCAAAACCACAATGAGATACCACCTCACACCAGTCAGAATGGCTAAAATGAACAAGTCAGGAAATGACAGATGCTGGCGGGGATGTGGAGAAAGGGGAACCCTCCTACACTGTTGGTGGGAATGCAAGCTGGTGCAACCACTCTGGAAAACAGCATGGAGGTTCCTCAAAAAACTGAAAATAGAGCTACCTTATGACCCAGCAATTGCACTACTGGGTATTTATCCTAAAGATACAAACGTAGTGATCCAAAGGGGCACGTGTACCCGAATGTTTACAGCAGCAATGTCCACAATAGCCAAGTTATGGAAAGAACCTAGATGTCCATCAACAGATGAATGGATAAAGAAGATGTGGTATATATATACGATGGAATACTATGCAGCCATCAAAAGAAATGAAATCTTACCATTTGCGACGACATGGATGGAACTAGAGCGTATTATGCTTAGCAAAATAAGTCAACTGGAGAAAGACAACTACCACATGATCTCCCTGATATGAGGAAGTGGAGATGCAACGGGGGTGGGAGTTAAGGTGGTAGGAAAAGTAAAAATGAAAGAAGATGGGATCGGGAGGGAGAAAAACCAAAAGAGACTCTTAATGTCATAAAACAAACTGAGGGTGGTGGGGGGAAGAGGGGTTGGGTGAGGGTGGTGGGGTTACATCATATGTTTAAATAAAGCTTAAATAAAGTAAAAAAAAAAAAAAAAAGTCATTCAGTGATTTTGTGAACTTGGCTTTCCAGCTATAGTTTCCCACTTTTCCTCATCCCACTACCTTCATTACTCCCAAAGTCACCATCCTCTTTTCAGCTCTCAGCCTTCACTTCATATGCTCCCTCACTGACACACATTCCTCTTCATGTACCTTTCCCGTGTCCCACTCAGGGTAGACTATTCTCACTGCCTCCTATATTTCGAAAGAAATCTTTTTGCACCTCTACATTTGTGTTCTATAGAGCCCAACTTTTATAGGTCCATCAGATCATAAATGTATTTTCCACAGCAGCACACACATTCTTGGAACATAGTAGGGACTCAGTCAATATGTACTGAACTGTATAAGTGAATTCAACACTCACAAACACACAGACACACACACACACACACAGAGAAAACACTAAGCAGAAATCATACTAATGAGCTACTTTAGGAGGTTGATCTCAGTAATAATACTAACAACAACAAAAAGTGCGCTTATAGAGTACTTACTATTTGCCAGGCAGTCTGATAGATGGACCAGGTACATTATCTTAACTCTTAACCATGACCCCTATTGATATCTTGCATGAGGAAGCTAGGATTCAGAAAAACTATTAAACATAGGGAAAATGCTGGTATGTTGCTGAGCACAGATTCAAATCCAGGTATTCCTAGTAAACATGATGCTAAGCCTCCTCCTTTCACATCTTCCTTTTAATTTCTTTCCCTCCTCCTCCCCCACCCGCAGTATAGCTACTACACTTGTAATCTTTTACTCAGTTTACGTTTTTCTACTTCAATTTTTGTCAAAACTCTTGGTTACCTATACTGCTTTATTAACATTAAGGACAGTCTAAAGATTTTGTTGACCCTGGTATTATTTTTTTAAATCGATTTCTAAGCAAATAAACTCGGTGATGCATTACTTACAAACAGTTTGAAGATGAGGTAGGTACTTGGAATAAAATGTCAACATCTCTTGAAGCAGTTTTGAAATACATAAAAACTGCCCACAAATAAAACCAGTGCCTCAAAAGCTCAATGTATATAAGAATAGGGCATTCCCAAAACAAACTCTTGCAACCCTTCCAGTGTGACGACTGCAGGAATTATAGACGGCCTTCGAAATCTTGAATATCTGTTCTTGAATATCTGCTTCTTTCCTTTAAGTAACAGGTCTTTAAAATAAAGGAGTCATAACTAATGGATTATAATGTTTCTACCCTTAACACGCGAATTTCTTGTGAGAAAAATAAACCACAAATGAATGTACATATACCAAGGACATTGAGCCTTTCTTTTCCTATTAACCTATCAGTCTATAATCATATCTAGATCAATAGTGAAGATATCTGCTTAAAAGAGAGCCATGCTCTCTTTTGTCAGAAATTCATTACTTTTTATTAGGGTCATTGCTTGAAAACTTCAAAACACCATATGGACCTAATTGTGGTTTATTTTGGCAAAAAAGGAAGACACTGTAGAACAATTGAGGCATTACATTCTACAATTCCATTACTTTCATCCTTCTCAGTTTTATTACTGTGTCATTAAAGGCAACTTGAGTGAGCAAAGAATTATAGTGTCATGTGTACAGGCTAGTAGATTAATAACAAAACACACTCGAGTTTAAAGGTATCTAACAGCTGTTTTCATTATTTTGTGTAAATACGCTTGAAGCATATCTATCTGATTAGTGGATAGAGCGCTCTTCTCTGTCACATGCCATGGGCACTGCTCTGTGCAAGTAATCAAAGTGCTCAGAAAATGAGTTTACATTGTTCACTGCTGAAATACACAAATGTCAGAAAGTGACTTCGCATCAAAGCTTAGTCAAATCGTCTGCTGCAAACAAACAGATTCCAATGCACATTTCAGCTTAAAACATTCCACTGCAGCACACTGACTGAGTTGGACTTATTGCTGGCCAAAATGAAATGGTGTGCAGAGAATAATAAGTTTCTTTAGAGAGAAAGAAATGACTTCAAGATTCATACAGATAATCATCTATGTAACTTCCAATAGAGCCAACATCTGAAGTTACATTATTTTTATCTGAAGAATATTCACTAACTTTTACATGTTTTTAAATGTGAACTAATAAGGGAGCATGTCATATATTCTTATTTTAGGGCTTACATTCATGTAAAATCCATACACAACTTAAGACTTCTAATGCAACGATTCCTAATTCCATGCTTAGAGGTTTTTCCCTCATGCTCTTTTACATTGCTATGATCTGTCTACTAACACATTTACTTTGAATTCCAAGACCCCACTGCTTGCTACTTAAACATTTCAAACATATTTATCCTTACCTATCACCCTAGTCCTTCCACAAATTCTCTTCACTTGACCTCTGGTCTTCTTGAGCCTCAGAAACACATGATGACGCCCATCCCATTAGAGTTGATGGGTTCAGCTAGTATAAGGTCTGCCTGCTTTGCTCAGTGGAGTTTTTCACTTCATCACCACGTCTCTGGCAAAATCTTTCTGTGGTTTCTTGTACCCTGTGTCTGCCTAATTTTGATGCTCCAACCTAGACATCTGTTTTCAAATCTATTCAAAATTATTCCTGTCCTTTCTTGGCGGGGGTGGCACGGTTTAGAGAAGAGGGCACAGTCTTGGTACCATATCCATGTACAACCCCTATCATAATACAAGATGCTGAATATTCTCAATACGGTGATGAGTGTGATGCCTTCTTCTTCCAAAGCCAGACACCAAAAACTCCCCACCCCCACTTAAGTCCTCTGTCAAGAACCCCTGATTTTGACAAATCTGGCTTCCTCAAAAATGCTTTTTTTTTTAATTTTTTTTCTAAGATTTTATTTATTATTTATTTGACAGGCAGAGATCACAAGTAGGCAGAGAGGCAGGCAGAGAAAGAGGAAGGGAAGCAGGCTCCCTGCTGAGCAGAGAGCCGGATGCGGGGCTTGATACCAGGACCCTGAGCTGAAGGCAGAGGCTTTAACCCACTGAGCCACCCAGGCGCCCCCTCAAAAATGCTTTTAAACCACTTTGGGCTTGCCCCTCCAGTCACAGAAACACTTGTTTCAAATTTGTCTGTCTGCCTCTTCCAACTTTCTCATCTTTTCCTTCAATTTCATCCACTTGGTCTTTAGGGATGTTTACACTGAAGCTCGTATTTCCAGACTCATCTAGTTTTCTCTCAAGCGTCTCTAAGTCCTCGGTGCTGGTTGACGGCTTCCCTTGTTATCTGTATACTCTGCCTGTCTGCACCTCAGTTTCCTCCTGCCGCTGAGAGGCTGGAGCACTCCTGAGAGTGGGGATCTTGCAGCACTAACACAAGCCAGACCTGGCCGTGGAGGTGTTAGGTAAGCTTCTCCACGCTGAACTCACAATGCATTTCTACAGTGACCTTCAAGTTCCAAGTTTATTCTGAGGTGTTCCATAAGCGAGGCTCACAACTAAAATGTCAAGATTTTCAGTTAAGGTGAACAGCTAGATTTCCAAAAGGTTAGACAGTAATTATATAACCCATACCTAATATTTTCATGTCACCTTTCAAAGTGGTTAACCTCATTTGTTGATGTGTTGACAGATCTCAACAACGCAAATAAAGTACATCTAGGGACATGGATTCTCTCCAAATTCAATCTAACTATATTTTTGCCAACTGTCCTAGGAGGTTCCTTTAAAATTAAGGAGTCAAAAAGGAAACACCGACTTTCTTGGTTGCTTAAGTTTTTTCATAAGGTAAATAGCCCTTGGGCTAAACATGGTAGCTAGACGGTAGTCAGAAATTACAACCCATTTCTCTCAGAAAAAAAGATGCGAGCTGAGGGCTACCCCAAGGTGAGTGATGGTTTGTAGTTGCCACAGATTTCCCTTCCCAACTCCTTAAGTATTATCTGCCCACTAATAATATTTATTGGAACTCAACAGCAGAGAAATAGGCCAGCACTGCAGAGTGTTAAAAGACATTAAAGATAGTGTTCCCGTGTTTAAGAACCTTACAATCAAATACCTGAGCATACATAAATCAACTGACAATGGGCATTCACATACATGACATATGCATATGTAATTATGACTCTATACTTAATTTAAAAGCTTCCCCTATAAGTCTGTCTGGGTCAGCACCAAAAAAAGCGATGAAGGTATGGGATGAATTAAAGGCATTATCTTATCACAATGTAAATGACCTAGTTGTTTAATGCAAGTGACATATTCAGAAAGTAGTTTTGAGGAAGGATGATCCCAAGTCTTGTTTTTTAAAGAAGCAAGGGTGATTGATAAGAGGTGAGAAGAAAGAATATTACTCTAGACCCAAGTAGGAAGATGGCAGAAAAACAATGGAAAACAGAGGCAAAGGCTTATGATTAAGAAGGAAAGACAACTACTTTCTACTTTCTCTGACCAGAGCAACACAAGAACTAAGGTAGGAGGGAAAGGTAAGCATTCAGCGAGAAAATGTTGGTTCACTTCTTTTCACCACTGATAATGCACTGGACACCTGAATAAACTTGGCAGGCTCCATTTCAGAGCTTAAGTATATGTCTTGCCTTCTTTCCACATTATATGCTTCATTAAATCTTTCATATATCCTGCACCTTGATCTTCCCAAATCTTTTCCACATCAAAACTCTGCAAAATGGTCTAGCTCCTTATTTCCAGCTGGAATTTTCTCTCTGGCTGGGGGCTGTGATCACATCCTTTAAGCTGCGTCTTACGACCCTTCAGTAAAAAACAGACTCAATTCCCTTCAGGGAAACTGTACTAGAAACATTTCTGCCTCACAGGATCCACCACCTTCTTGGGAGGAATGTTCTGCTCTCTTAAGAGCTCTGTAAACCAGAACGTGGTATATAAATGTAAGGCACGACTCTAGCTGCTGTTATTAATCACCTTCTCTTTCAGATTTGCTTATATCCAAAATAGCCTACATCACTCTTAACACCGTAAGCGTGCAGAGAGCAAGCGGTGTGCTAGTTGAACATGTTTAATGCAGCACCTGGCATACCACATGCAGAAAGGCTCATCGCTGATGATG
>RCUC01132600.1:0-16011 GCA_003697995.1 Taxidea taxus jeffersonii
TGTAACAACTAAGGACACAAGGACCTCCCAAGCTAGAGGAAATTCTAATTTATAATGTTCAGTATGAGTTCACGGTAATCTCTCAGGAAGCAATAGCCCGTCTGCGGGTGATGATGTAGCTTTCTGTCTTCGGGATACACTTCTTCTTGGCTCTCCCACTGCTTAATGACTTCTCTAGTCAAGAGAGTCACAGGAGAGTCAAGTACATGGGGACTTTTGCCATGAGTTACGGTTGGAAAGAAAGGTAAAACTATGGACTATAAGAAGGCTTTTGGATTGTGTGCAGAATTACCTTCCTTTTTATTGTGGTCCTCTCTTGGCAGGGTAATTTGAAGTGAGCTTCCACCAGAATGGGTACACAAGAGGCACCTGGGTGGCTCAGTCGTTAAGTGGCTGCCTTCGGCTCAGGTCATGATCTTAGGGGTCCTGGGATCAAGCCCTGCATTTGGGCTCCCCGCTCAGCGGGAAGCCTGCTTCTCCCTCTCCCACCCTCCCTGCTTGTGTTCCCTCTCTCGCTGTGTCTCTATCAAATAAACAAGTAAAATCTTAAAAAAAAAAAGAATGGGTACACAAGACCTATGCTAGGACAAGGGACAGAAACTGTCCAAAGAATAACAAAGTGAACTCTGGAGGACAGAAGAAGGGAAGCAATTTGTGTGATCTTCATGCCTTTTGGAAATGGAGAAAGGAACTGTATTTGATCAAATGGTTGTTTTCCTAAGATCCAAGTTTACAAATGGCCTGAAATGCAATGTGTGACACATAATGCCCTCAAAGCAGTAATGGCTCGTTATTCTTTTACCTTTTTCCAGAAGGACCAGATGGCATACTCAGTGTTTTCTGTAAGCTGAATTTACTAGCAGGAACATTTTCAGCTGACTGGGATAAACTGATGCTTCGATTCCTGAAGAATTCAAATCCGCCACTTGAACTGGGTTCCTAAGATTACACACGATGTGCAGTACCGTTAGAGAAAGATGCCATGGAGGTGTCTGGCCTAGAGAGGCTGTGCAACTTTGCAACCAACCTGAGCAGTAGGTGTGGATGGAGGGGTCTCAGATTCTCCAGAGCCAATGGCTTTAAGAAATCGTATCATGTGTCGACATAGGTCCCATTTGCCTTGTTCCAGGGCTGTGTTGAACAGAAGGGTGGCATGCTGCCTACTTACTGCTGGGACTTCCATATTCTACAAAAACAACCAAAGACAAGCATTCCTTTTACATGGCAAATGATTTGGGAAGTAGGAACAATTCTTTATCTTTACGATTTCTACACCAAAGAAGGAATGCAGCTCTATCTCTATAGGGGAATGTTTAATAGTAAGAATAAAAAGATCAACAAAGTATCATGCAAGGAAAAGCAAGGCAGACATTTTGCTGGTGTACCATAAATAAAGATTTTCTAAACTTTCTAAAAAAGTCAAATACCTCACATAAACCTGACCCATATTCTGTCTTCCCTGGCTCCTGGTGACCTTGCAAAGTGGTTATGTCATTCCTATTTTACAGATGAGGAAATGGAGTTCAGTAACTTGCTGAAGACCAGCAAAAAAGCAAGAAACAAATCTACCTGATTTGCCTGACTCCCAAAAGCCCACGTCTCCCTCTTGTGACAGTTTTTGAGGCTGTGACAAAAGCCCTCTTGGCTCTGGCCAGCAGTCGGTAGGAATGCTACACAAAGAGCATCCATAAGAATTCTTTCGCAAACTTTACCACACAGCCTGCCTCGGCCTTTGGGGAAAGGCACCTCACAGGCAAGTTTAACTGTAATGATCTGATAATCACAGCAAGGCTGGAATTCTGCTACAGAGAAAGTGGCCAATCCCACTGCTTGCCAGATCACTAGAAGTCCAAGTCCAAGAAAAAACACAGCTGTGTTTATTTTGTTTCTATTTTTATCATTCTGTGGGTTTTTTTTTTTTTAAGATGAGCCAGGGAATCAGAGACTTTAAGGGCTATCCCACCTCTTCTGGGCTATTTCATCTGGCTTCAATTGGTTGTCATGAAGCGAGTAAGCAGACGAGAGATGTGCTTCAGGCAGAGTATAAACCAAGTTTATGGTGAGCTTCTTATGTCAATGAAAACGACTTTGTGGTAATAGGAAAGCACCGCTAAGTGTGCCGTCAAATCCGTATCGGACTGGGAACAACAGTAACGATCAAGCCCTTCTGTCAAATATGCATAATGACACACATTTTCAGGAGTCAAAGAACCCATTACTTTGAGAAGAACCGTGCACCGTGAGGGTATTACTGTGCAGGCCTGCGTTCCCTCAGCTTGCTAGGAGGACCCAGGCTTTAACCAGAGTCCCCCTGGTGATTCCTCACTAGGAGGAAACAAATCTGTTACTGTGAGAGGCTCAAATAGTTCAAATTAGCGAACATTAGCTCAAACTCACTAATATTCAAAATAATCTTTATTATTCTATTTCCTATGTAATATGTGCATGTTATTCTATGCTGTTATACTACACAGAACAGAAAACCAGACTACAGATTGCATGAATCCTTGGAACACCAGCACAGTGTCAACATGGGACATTTCTTTCCCACTCTCATTTTGGCTCATTAACTCTTGTACTTTTATAAGAAAAGAATTGTTACCTGTAAGATAATAAGGTAAGAGGCAGCTGTGTCCAAATCCTGAGCCATCAAGCATTCCTCAAACAAGTCCTTGGGGTTTCCAACGGCTGCGAAAAGGTAGTTCCACAGGGCGTACTCAGTCTTCCTAGCACAATGAACAACTGTCTGCAGGAAGAGGGGGAATTCGGTGATGAACTTGGCCACCGTGGGAAGCAGAGGGTCGGGAATGGGTTCCCGTGAGGTAGCTTCTTCTTCCAGCACTTCATGGAGCATGAGCTCCAGCACATGAGGGAAGTAAGGTAAAGCAGCGCAGGACTGGGCTAAGAGCAAGGCCTGCTCCCCAAGGTTCCTGACCAGCAGCTGGCGCAGAATGTGGTGGAGGTAGATCTGAGAGGTCCTCTCCACGACACAGTACGGGAAGAGCACCTCCAGCTGCTCCCTAGCACTGCTCCGAGCATACAAGGAGTCATAGAGCAAAGTGTCGTTGACAGCACCGAGGACTAATGCGTCTTCAAACAGAACAGCCAGGGGGTAGATATTGATGTGAAAAGGCAGCATGATCCGCTGGGACAAGAAGGAATGGGGCTTGCGGTGATCCCTGGGGAAGAGAGGGAGCCACACTTTCATCCCCGCGCCTCCGCAGCTCAGCCAGAGGGCCTCCAGAAGGTGGCGCTTTTGCTTATTTGCGCGACACGTGGTCCAGACATTCTCAACAGACTGGGCGAGGACGACAGGAGGACAGAATGGCAGCTGGAGAAGCAGAGACAAGAATCCGTTTTTTTCCTATTACATTTGTACACTCTGAAGTTCCTTGGCATTAATTTCTTAAGTCTTTCAAAATGATAGCACAATTTCTTCTGGGAAAATTAGGGGACTCTATCTAGAAACAGAATCCAGAACAGTACCCTGCCTTTCAAAGTATGTGTCTTTAAATCTAAAAACAAAACAAAACCAAAAAACCCCCACAGATTTCACCAATTTTTCCTACTTTCCAATTAGAATTAGCAAATAAGGATGCCTAAGCAATAACACCTGGGGTATGGGACATTTTATTATTGTTCCGGGATGATCTTATTCACCCTTCACAGTCTTAAACCTGGAGGCTTAAAGACTAATATTATATACTCCAAGTCATAAGATGATACTCTCCTTTTTTTTTTTTTTTTTTAATTTGTCAGAGAGAGAGCGAGTGAGCACAGGCAGACAGAGTGGCAGGCAGAGGCAGAGGGAGAAGCAGGCTCCCTGTCGAGCAAGGAGCCCGATGTGGGACTCGATCCCAGGACGCTGGATCATGACCTGAGCCGAAGGCAGCCGCTTAACCAACTGAGCCACTCAGGCGTCCCTGATACTCTCCTCTTAAATACTTTTATTCCTTCATCTCTGATGCTCTACATGACTTGCATTTTACTCACAAGTTTCCTCTGGTTGGGGTTACTGTCCTTCTCCCGGATCTGAGGGCCTGATCTGTCCCTCTGCATCATGATGAGCTGTCCTGCGAGATTCAGCATGATGCTCTCTGCATCACGAGCCTGAAAGAAAAATTGGACTCCAGCTAATGTAGATGTTTTCTATGTGGTTTACAGGTGAAACCACCACCATCTCCTGAGTGTGCACCACGTACGGCCGTTCTGTGAGGTGATGTGGACTACAAGCTGCTTTCTGGCTCGGGTGTAACAAGCTTTACCACAATGCAACTAATGAATAACAAGTGAACCCGAGTGAGGGCAGAGCTGAAGTTTCCTGGTATACCTAGGAAAGCTTGGGAAGTTCGCAGTCATGAGAGATCACTTCAGTGACCGACCTGACATAGCTAGAGAAGGCTGACAGGGTGAGGTGGGCCTTGAAGGACAAGGACGACACATGGGAGGAAGGAGAAGGGTTGGCTCTCCAGCTGGACACCACCGCTTCAATGACACCGAGATGGAGCATCTCTTTTAGGAAAGTGAGAAAAACCTGACTAGATTAGGAATACCATGAGAAAAACGCTGGATGATAATGGACTTTTAAGGAAGCCTTGGAAAGCCAGGTTAAAAAACAACCAAAAGATAGGAAAGAAGCTACTACTTACAGTTCTTAAATAAGGGAGTTATTAGAAATTCTGGGTTATTCAGGATGGCTTACTCGGGAGAGACAGACATCACAGGTGTTGACGTCAGGAATGAATGAAACAGTCTGTCCTTTCGCTATGGAAACTTTCAATCTAATCCTAAAGTAGAGAGCCTGACACATTAAGGAGAAACTGAGCAGTTTCATCTCATTGCTCATTACATTTGACGGAATCTTTTTTTTTTTTTAGATTTTTTTTTTTTAATTTGACAGAGATCACAAGCAGGCAGAGAGGCAGGCAGAGAGAGGAGAAAGCAGGCTCCCTGCTGAGCAGAGAGCCCGATGCGGGGCTGGATCCCAGGACCCTGAGATCATGACCTGAGCCGAAGGCAGAGGCTTAACCCACTGAGCCACCCAGGCGCCCCCATTTGAAGGAATCTTAAGACTTGCGAATAAAAACGTGAGTGATGACTGAAGTACAGATGAACACACCAGAATCTAAGTGAGGCTGGTAAACTGAAGGAGTCAGATGAACTTTCTGAAGGGAAACTCACCGGGGAGAAGGCGAGCAGGGCACCAGGAGAGCACAGTGTCACATAAACCAAGAAGGAAAAAATTTCAGGAAGGAAAGGGTGATTACTCAGAAGCTACGGGATGGCATCCCATGCAAGGCCTGCTGGCAGGCTGAATTTAAGCTGCCATTATTATTTAGGGTTCAGTCAGGAAAAGAGCAGCTACCCTACATATTCTATTTGCAAAAACATTACACAAAACCCTCTTAGTCCTGCCTTCCCGACATTACTGGGACCGTGGAGAAGAAATGCCAAGACGGTCCAGAAGATTCATGGATTTTGTCATTCCTTTTGGTGTTAGGCCATATCCAGGTAGGTATAAGTGTAATAACTTACGTTAATTTACAAAAAAGAGAAACAAAAATAATAAAAATAACAAAATCTCCAAGCAACTGTCATAAAGCTCAAGAACTTTACTTGGAAAGAAATCTTTGGGTCCCCATTTTGCACGTAATGACATGAAAACTAAGGATTTGATTACCTCTCCACAACACAGACTTCAAGGTAGGAGAAGGAAAAATGGAAATTATAAGGTGCGCACTATTCTAAGAGATGGGTGGCAGAGGGAGGGGAAAAATGAACACACAAACCAAGAGTCAGACCAGAGAGCCTACAGAATGGCAGAGACTCGCTGGCACTTTGCGAAGACCTTCCGAGTAGCTACTGCAGGTCACCGCTATAGGACTCATGTCCATACTGACCCCTGAGAAGTGTGAAAATGGTGATTTTCATTACATTTGACGTGATCTTATTACACAAACAAACCCACTTCTCTTTCCTTCAGCTGTATTCATGCATCCAACACTTTCCACCACTATTACAGCATGAAGAACAGGGGAGTGCAACAGCACTTTCCAGCAATTCTAATGAGCTTTCCAGAAACTTAACATTAAAGCAGTTACTCCCTGTATCCCCGAAATGCCACATGTGAAAGAATCAAACACACCTTCTCTTACTCTAAAAATATCCCTAGTAGATGACTCTTGCACTTAGGAGTTTCAGAGACAAGGAGCCCAGTCTTATGAGGGAGGCTATCTTACTGATAAACAACTTTCACTGTTAGGGTTTAAACAATTTTTAATATGAAATCAAACTTGTTTTGCTGTAGCAATCCTGGTCTTCCCTCTGTGCAAGATGTAATCAATCTATTTCCCATTATATTTCAACTCTTTTTTTTTTTTTAAACTTAAATTCAAGCTAGTTAACACATAGTATAGTATTGGTTTCAGGAGTAGAATTTAGTGGTTCATCACTTATGCATCATACCTGCTGCTCATTGTAAGTGTCTCCTTGATGCTCATCACCCGATTAACCCAGCCCCCCTCAGTGTGTTCTCTGGATTTAAGAGTCTCCTATGGTTTGCCTCCCTGTTTTTATTTTTCCTACCCTTCCCCTCTGTTCATCTGTTTTGTTTCTTAAATTCCACATATGAGTGAAATCGTATTTGTCTTTCTCTGAGTTATTTTACTGAGCATAACAACCTCTAGTTCCATCCA
This sequence comes from Taxidea taxus jeffersonii, assembly GCA_003697995.1. Classification (NCBI taxonomy): domain Eukaryota; kingdom Metazoa; phylum Chordata; class Mammalia; order Carnivora; family Mustelidae; genus Taxidea; species Taxidea taxus. The sequence goes on from RCUC01132600.1 coordinate 6,696, forward strand.
TGCTGGCACAAATGGCAAGATTTCATTCTTTCTGATGGCCGAGCAACACTCCATGACACGCGCGTGTGTCTGGGTGTGTACGCACACCCACCTCTTCTTTATCCATTCATCAATTGATGGACATTTGGGCGATTTCTGCATTTTGGCTATTGTTGATAATGCTGCTATAAACACTGGGATGTGTGTGCTCCTTTGAATCTGTAGGTTTGTATCCTTTGGATAAAAACCTAGTAGTCCAATTCCTGGATCATAGTAGTGCATGTGCTATGTCTATTTTTAACTTTTTGAGGAACCTCCGAACTGTCTTCCAGAGTGGTTGCACTCTGCACCAGCTTGCATTCCCACCAGCAATGTAAGAGGGTTCCTCTTTCTCCACATCCTCACCAACATCTGTTGTATCATGTGTTGTTAATTTTAGCCATTCTGACAGGTGTGAGGTGGTACCTCACTGTGGTTTTGATTTGTATTTCCCTGATGATGAATGATGTTGAGCATCTTTTCATGTGTCTGTTAGCCATCTGGGTGTCTTCTTTGGGAAAGTGTCTCTTCATACCTTCTGTCCACTTCTTAACCTGGATTATTTGGTTTTTGGGTATTGAGTTGCATAAGTTCTTTATAGATTTTTTTTTATAATATTCAGTTAGTCACTGTATGGTACATCATTAGTTTTTGATGTAGTGTTCAATGATTCATTAGTCATGTAGAACACCCAGCTTTGGATACTAACCCTTTATCTATTATGTCATTTGCAAATATATTCTCCCATTCTGTAGGTTGCCTTTCAGTTTGGTTGATTGTCTTCTTCTCCGTGCAGTAGTTTTTTATCTTAATGAGGTCCCAATAGTTCATTTTTGCTTTCATTCCCTTGCCTCCAGAGACTAGTCTAGCAAGAAGTTGCGGCACCCAAGCTCAAAGAGGTTGCTGCCTGCTTTTCTCCTAGAGGATTTTGATGGTTTCACATTTAGGTCTTTCATCCATTTTGAGTTTATTCTTGTGTATGGTCTGAGAAAATGGTCCAGTTTCATTCTTCTGAATGTGGCTGTCCAATTTTCCCAGAATCATTTGTTGAAGGGACTCTTTTTTCCACTGAATATTCTTTTCCTCTTTGTCGAATGTTAGTTGACCATAGAGCTGAGGGTCCACTTCTGGGCTATTCTGTTTCATTGATCTGTGTGTCTGTTTTTGTGCCAGTACCATACTGTCTTGATGAGCACAGCTTTGTAATGGAACTTGAAGTCCAGAATCATGATGCCTCCTGCTTTGCTTTGCATCTTAAGCATTGCTTTGGCTATTCGGGCTTTTTTCTGGTTCCACACGATTTTTAGAGTCATTCACTACAGCTCTGAAGAATGCTGGTGGTATTTTGATTGGGACTGCACTTTATGCGTAGGTTGCCAGAATAGTATAGATGTCTTTTTAAACAGTATTTGTTCTTTCAATCCAAGAGCATGGAATGTTTTTCCATTTCTTTGTGTCCTCTTTAGTTTCTTTCATAAATGTTCTGTAGTTTTCAGCACACACACCTTTTAGGTATTCCGAGGTATCTTATGGTTTGGGGGCTACAGTAAATGGGACCGACTTCTCTCTGTGCTGCTTCATTACTGTTGTATAGAAATTTAACAGCTTTCTCTACACTGATTTCATATCCTGTGCCTTTGCTGAATTCCTGTATCAGTTCTAGCTATTTTTTAATGGAGTTTTTCAGGTTTTCTACATTGAGTATTATCGAAATCCTAGGCTCAGCAGTCAGACAACAAAAAGAAATAAAAGGCATCCAAACTGGCAAGGAAGACATCAGACTGTCATTCTTCATAGTTAACTGACTTCTTTATCTGCTCTTCACATCAGATCTCTCCTCTTTGTGAAAGGTGCCCTTTTTTTTTTCCCTTTACTTTTTAAATTCCAGTATACTTAACATGCAGTGTTATATTAGTTTTAGGTGGTGTATAATACAGTGATTCAACATTTCCATAAAACACCAACGCTCATCACAAGGGCATTCCTTGATCCCCACCCCCCACCTACCTACCTCCCTCCCTTCTGGTAACCATCAGTTTGTTCTCTACAGTTAAGAGTCTGCTTCTTGGGATGCCTGGTGGCTCAGCTGGTTAAGCGGTTGCCTTCGGCTCAGGTCATGATCCCAGAGTCCTGGGATCGAGTCCCACATCGGGCTCCTTGCTCGGCAGGGAGCCTGCTTCTCCCTCTGCCTCTGCCTGTGCTCGCTCTTTCTCTCTAACTAATAAATAAATAAAATCTTTTAAAAAAATTAAAAAAAAAAAGAATCTGCTTGTTTTGTCTTTTTCCTTTACTCATTTGTTCTGTTTCTTAAATTCAACATACGAGTAAAATCATACGGTATTTGTCTTTCTCTGACTTATTTCACTTAGCATTATACTCTCTAGATTCTTCTATGTCATTGCAAATGACAAGATTTCATTCTTTTTATGTATTTTTAAAGATTTTATATTTGAGAGAGAGAGTGCTTGTGAGCATGAGCGGAGGGAGGGGCAGAGGAGGAGAGGCGACTCCTGCTGAGCAGAAAGTCTGACACGGAACTGGATCCCAAGACCCCAGGATCATAACCTGAGCCGAAGGCAAATGCTTAACTGAGACATCCAGGCGCCCCTTTTATGGTTGAGTAATGTTCCATAGTGTATATATACCACATCTTTATCCATTTGTCTACCAATAGACACCTGGGCTGCTTCCATAATTTGGCAATTGTAAATAATGCTGCAATAAATATAGGGGTGCATGTATTCTTCTGAATTAGTGTTTTTGTATTTTGGGGGTAAATACCCAGTAGTGTGATTACTGGACCACAGAGTAGCTCTAATTTTAACTTTGAGGAACCTCCATCCTGTTTTCCCCCGTGGCTGCACCAGCTTGTATTCCTACCACCAATGCATGAGGGTTCCTTTTTCTCCACATCTTTGCCAATGCTTGTTGTTTCTTGTGTTTTTCATTTTGGCCATTCTGACAGGTGTGAGGTGACATCTTACTGCAGTTTGATTTCCTGGATGATGAGTGATGATGAGACACATTTTTCATGCGCCTGCTGGAAAGCCTTGCTTAAAATGAGCTACCCAGTACTACTGGTGCCACTGACTGCCCACCGTATCTGGGATATACAAGGAGTCCCTTTACTTCCCCTAATATGAAAACTTCAAACATGAGAGACAAAACTTCAAAGTATAGAGATTAATACAATGAACTCCCATATGCCCATCATACAAATTCACAATTCTTCAAGATTTTGCCACATTTGCTCCATCTATCCTTTTTTCACTTATTTTGCTAAAGTATTTTATTGTATTTTTAAATATTTTATTTATTTTTTTTTTAAAGATTTTTTATTTTTATTTATTTGTTAGAGAGAGAGAGAGAGTGAGCACAGGCAGAGTGGCAGGCAGAGGCAGAGGGAGAAGCAGGCTCCCCGCCGAGCAAGGAGCCTGATGTGGGACTTGATCCCAGGACGCCGGGATCATGACCTGAGCTGAAGGCAGCCGCTTAACCAACTGAGCCACCCAGGCGTCCCTAAATATTTTATTTTTAAAATAATCTCTACACCCAAAGTGGGGATTGAACTCACAACCCTGAGATCAAGAGTCACCTGTCCCACCAACTGAGCAAGCCAGGTGCCCCTACACCAAAGTATTTTAAAGGGCGATATCATGCCGTTTTACCCCTATACTGTGCAACTCTTAAGTACGTGGATATTTGCTTGTATAATCACATCTAACAAAATCTACAATTATTCCTTAATGTCACATCTCAGTGCATACTGGGTATCTAAGTGCTTTAATAGTGTCTTTTTATAGCCAGTTTCAATCAAGATACAAATGGGACTTCAGCACTGCATTTGGTTGGTATGGGTCTAAAGAATTATTTAGAAGAGTCTCCCCTTACCAACCCTCACACCGCCATCCCGCCACATTATTGACTTGTAGGTGTCCTACAGAAGGTTCTACATTGTGCTTCCTTGTGGTGTTAAACAAAACCTCTACCCCTGTGTTTCCTATGAATGAAACTTGACTCTAGAAGCTTGATTTAATTCAGGTTCAGTGTTTTGAGCAGTAATACCTCATGTGAACTTTAGGATGCATCTCCCCAGGAACCAGGCCACACCTGGTTCTCCTACTTGTAGTAATGCTAGCATTGATTAATAAGGCTTAGATCTGGCCACCTGATCCCCCTCACTGTGAAGTTCCCCACCAACCTTCCATCTGATGGCTTCATCAGATCATGATCACCTTCTGACTCAGTTATTTCCTTAGGGGCAGCAAAATGGTGATTCTGTAATTCTTACCTTCCTTCCACATCTTCTAGCTACAATTCTTCTGTGAAACAGAACTTTCCCTTATCATCTGTGACTCTCTGGCTACCATGAAATATACTTTGCAGAGGTAATGGGATCTAGATTTTGAAAATGAATAGAAGTGCCTTAATAGGAAGTAAAAGACAGACTGGGAAGATAGAAATGATAGATAAATCCATATAGTTATAAACCCACATAGTTAGCCTTTGAAAACGGGTTCCACACTGACCCGAAACTTGAAAACCATCTGTGTAACAGAAGGAGCCTTGGAATAGGAAGTTTTACAACTTTGTGGGGTTTTTTTCTCCCCCACAACTTCGTGGGTTTAATCAGAAACTACAGCATTATTTTCTTTCCTTATAGTTTAGTTGACTAATCATGGAGTTCTCTATATTTTATATTCAGTATTCCACTTTTTTCCTTCTCTTTCACTGCCAAGTTTAGGTCACTAACACCCTTTGTTCAGATCATTACAGTGGCCTCCCAGTTACCTTCCCTATATCCAATTTTGTCCACTCTGGTTCATTTTCCCCTTATAGTTAGACTAGACATTACAAAGCTGAGATCTAGTAATACCCAGCTTAGAACACTTTAGACTTTAAGATAAAGTCCAATCACTCTGAAGTTCTTCTAGCTCCCCGAATGTGTCATTTTTCTCTTCTTACTGACAGGCCTCTGCACTACTGTTCCCACTGGTCTGAGATTCCCGCTCTACCCACGTGACCACCTGTCTTTGGGCTGTCACTTAAATGGTACAGAAATTTCTGACTGTTGGACTATTGCAAGTGTTCGTTCTGCACTCTCAGAGGACCTATACGGCTTTCTGGCACACACATCCCAATTTTAATTAATTATGCATGTAATTATTTCTTTACTGTCTGAGCAGAAACCAAGTTTGTTTAGTTTGCCACTGTAACCCAGCATCTTCATGCAAAGCCCATTTTAGACACTTGATATCTGCTGAACAAAGAGTTCCCGTACCAACTTAAAATGCTAAAAACTGAGATGAAGTTCTCAAGAGCCCCGATAATGATATAGTACCTGCTGTGGCATCTTCAGGGTGATTCCATTCTCTGTGCTCACAGAAGTCAGAGTGACTGATACTACCAGGAAAGGGTGAGGAATGTAGCGTGACATGGACACTTCTTGAAGAACTTGAACACCAGCAGTAGTATTTGGACTGCAAAAAAAAAAAAAGAGAAAGAAAGATACCCACACCCCTCAACATCAATGCCGGCAAGTTTTTTGGTTCTTCTTTCTTTTCCACTACGAAAAGCATAAACTTCACGCGCTTGGAGGATCCAGATGCCTTCTACCTCTCATGCCCTCCTCTTCAAGTACCCTTCAAGCAGTAAACTGGTGAGGTTGAGATATCCAGAGAATACAAATGGAAACAAGGGAGAAAGAAAGGGAATACAATATAGAAGGGAAGAAAAAAACCTAAGGAAACTAGGAAGGAAAAAATAGGAATAGTTAAGTTGGTTGAGAAAGGACATGGCTTCTATGCGAGGCTAGTAAAATTTCTTAATATCTATCTTTACAGTGTCCCTTAATCACTAAGCTATTTCAGCAAATACACACTTCAGGGCTATTTAAATGCGCGCGCACGCGCACACACACACACACACAAGAGCAAAATAAAACTCCAGAGGCGCGGCCTAAATGCTACAGGCCGACCAGACACCCAGAAGAATGCAGGCAGCACACAGCAGCACCAGGGGCTGCCAGCCCTTCCCGCGGCAGACCGTGGCCCCCTCTGCCCCCTCGCTCAGTGGGAATCAAGTGAGTCTGCTAAGGACACACTTCCCAAGGCCTCAGGCCAGTGAACACCTTCAAATTTCCCCAAGTGTCCAGAACATTAGGATAGTTACTGTTTTCAAGGCTGTGAAAAAAACTAGTACCTATGTGACCCCATCCCAAGCCAGATTCCCCCCCCCCCAGCAAGTGCAGTAAGAGCAGCTGAAGAGGTTGGTGCAAACTATTTATTTAGGTAGCCAAAAATAACTGCGTGAACATCACTAAATATGAAATTTACTTTTTTCACCTCTAAAACAAAGGAAACTAAACATAGGATAACTTCTGAGAAGATAAAAACGACGAGGAAGCACAATACACAGAAGCATGCCACGCACTTACCCGTCAGACTTTCTCTCAATGCCGTACAGGCAGATCGAACAGTCCGCCCTGAACACCACCACCACGTCCCGGAAGACACTGAGCAGCAGTGCTTCCGCTCGCGCTCTGGTGATGTGAGCGAAGGCGTTGTCCAGGTTTGATGTGCGCAAGTAGACTCTGAGCTGAAGAACAGAGAGAGAAGAAAACTGTAAAAACAAGACCCCTGCACCTCAGGCCACTAAATACTTTCGACATGCTGGGTTTTTATCTACCGACTTCCTTTCAAGTAACAGAAGTTTAAAGACCACTCTGAGCTTTCCCAGTAAATGGATAAATTTTATAATTTCACAGGGTAGCCTCATGCTACAAATAACCAAAAGATAAAGCAATTAAAATTGGGAATGGACCGTTCTGAGGGACTCCTTCTCACGACCTGCATGTGCAGACCTGATAAAAGTAGACCAGCACCTTCTGAAAACATAAACATACAAACCAACAAGTTAATATGTCTCTAAGGGCAGCCATCCTTAGGAATGTCTTTGCTTTGAACAACTTGCATTATTTACAAACTTCACAGACAATGCCTAACGGCTAAAGATCCTTAGAAAAAGTTGTCTCAGAAGTTCTGATTATCCCTTAAAAAAACTTTCTTAAAAGCAGTAACCTGATATGAGGGTCTCATTTAGGTAAAAAAGCCAAATGCCAAATTCTTAATTAAAAAATAAAATGCTATATATTCATTTCTCAAAAATCGTATTTATATTAAACCAGACAGTGCTTAACATCTTTAAAATATAAAAATCTATTATCTCTGAGAGAAAACAAGCCTTACCTCTTCTTGACGGTCACTTATATTATAACATGCCAGGACAATAAAATCATTCCACCAGGCTAAGCCGCCTGTCACAATCATATTTTGCTCCTTAAAAGATAATTTTAAAAAATATATTTACCTTTATTTATATGCTGCCAGAAGTTACAATAAGTAACACACTTACAAAATATTCCTAAGCAAACAATGAGAGCTTAAATTATTTATTTCTTAATAAATTAATAGAGTTTAAATTAAAATATTTCTGCTCTACTCTTTATCCCCCCCCAATTAAGTATCACTCTGGGCCTTTATGAATAATAATTTATATCCTATTTTGAAAAAATAAACATTTCTATCAATAATTGGGTACCATGTAGCACCATTATTCCCTTATTCAACAGACTTTGGTTTAAAATCTTACTTTACAACTTATCAGCTGCTTGACTCTGAATCCTGGTTTCTCTCTTATAAAAGGGTAACAACAGGGGCACCTGGGTGGCTCAGTGGGTTAAAACCTCTGCCTTCAGCTCAGGCCATGATCCCAGGGTCCTGGGATGGAGCCTCACATCTCACATTGGGCTCTCTGCTCAGCGGGGAGCCTGCTTCCCTTCCTCTCTCTCTGCCTGCTTCTCTGCCTACTTGTGATCTCTGTCAAATAAATAAATAAAATCTTTAAAAAAAAAAAAAAAGGGTAACAACAGTGCCCTCTCTGGGTGGTGAAGGTCAGTGAGGCCCCCGAAGTGTCCAGCAGGCTCCCACTACACATTAATCCTTGTCTTTTCCTATTTGATTCTTGCAAAATCCAACTGCACACATTTCTATGCTACCCACAACTTCACATCATACACAAACAAGCAGGAAATGATTTCAAATTCAGTGGAAGTGGATTCTGATCGCATCTGATGAACTCAACATGGAATGGAAGAGTAAATCCTCCAGTTAAAAACAAACCATCTCAATACAAAATCCTTTATCAAGTATCAAGTACTTCATCAGAACTGACCTTAGATGTAATCCAACACCATTTTTAAATATTTGGTATTTTTCTAAAATATTTTATTTATCTGACAGAGATAACAAGTGAGCAGAGAGAGGCAGGCAGAGAGAGAGGGGGAAGCAGGGTCCCCGCTGAGCAGAGAGCCCAGTGCGGGGCTTGATCCCAGGACCCTGGGATCATGACCCGAGCCGAAGGCAGAGGCTTTAGGCTTTAACCCACTGAGCCACCGAGGTACCCCTATTTGGTATCATTTTTTAATGACTAGTGGCTTACTTTAGAGTTATTTCGTATGGTAGTTCACTTATACTCTGATAAATCAGTTTTTAATTTCAAAAAGACTAACCTGGGTAATGTTTCCAAAAAGTTTCCATTTTTTGGTGAGTAAAGAGTAATGTGCAAAACCAAACTTGCCAACCACAGCAATATTCTGTCCAAGCTTATCAATAGCTGAAAACTAATTCAAAGAAAAAATTAAGAACTCTTCCTTACAAATGTATATACTTAAATATAAAGAACTTAGCATTACTGTGTCATGCAAACAGACTGTTAATGTTTGCTAAGTGAATTAAATGTAAAGTGCTAAATTTAAAAATCTGAATATTTATACACAAGTTACATTTCACCAAATTACTGAGGTTAATATGTTAACAATGTAGAAGGGATCAAGCATTAAAATTTTATTATCAATGCACCCACTGAAAAAAGGCTCAATTCCTAGATTGCCTCCTGCAGCAAATACTATCCAATAAAAATTAACCCCAACAAAATAACAAACAACTCACCCGTATAGGCCAATTGCTCTCTAGATAGGTGTTGGAAATCTACAGAAAATAATACATCAGTTTGGTAAGACTCCTGAAACATATTTAAATGTGAAGCACTTAAAGCATTAACATCACAATATGATATTCACTTTCCTGTACAACGTTTAAAGTGTTCCCGAACAATGGGTATTACTAGCAGAGTATTTGGAATTTACTGTTGAAATATCAGTCCACATTTCACATCTCCTGTCTTCACCATTTCATTATGAGTGGATAGATCAGGCTTTCCTGCACTGCTTTTTCTCTAC
>RCUC01132601.1:0-15483 GCA_003697995.1 Taxidea taxus jeffersonii
TATTAGGTACATACCAGGTTTTCTGCCCAAGGGCCTTACTGCCTAGTGTAATGGGATAATTATGCAGGTCACTTTAATAAAAGGCAAATGTAATAAATGCCAAAAGAGTAGGTTAAAGAAAGGGTTTTAGGAATTAGTTTGAAGATGATGAATTGATTTCAGGCCCCGATGGCTGGAAGAGAGGTGGAACTTGAGCTAGTTCTAGAAGAACGGGTAAGATTTTGTCAGGCAGCAGGGGAAGGAATGGTATTCCTGACAGAAGAAATGATTTAAGGAAAGGCATGAGGCACATTTAGGAGTCTTGTTTAAGAAAAGAAGAGGATACAGTCAAGTACTAGAATGTAAAGCTTATAAGGTATGTTGGGGTCAGATTGTGGAGAGCTTTGACTTTGACTGTCAGTCAAAAAGGATTAATTTTTTTAAAGTCTTGAAGCACGTGGATGGCTCAGGTAAACATTTGCTTTCAGCTCAGGTCATAATCTCAGGGTCCTGGGATCAAGCCCCACATCAGGCTCCCTGCTCAGCAGGGAGTCTGCTTCTCCCTCTTCTCCCCACTTGTGCTCTCTCTTGCTATCTCTGTCTCTCTCTCAAATAAAAAAAATATATTAAAAAATTTTTTTAAGCCTTTTAGGGGGAGAGGCTGCTGATCAGATTAATCTCTCCTTGTACCCCATTCTCTGATCTCACCCTGTTATGGTTAGTGGCTTAGTGCTGTCTCCAGCCACCCACAGTTTGTCAGCTTTCATTTTCCGTCAGTATCTAACTATCTTACATTTCATCCCCCGAGTCTGAGAGTGTTAAAGGGAATTTTTAAATGGAAAGGGGGAAAGGCAGTTTCCAGGTGGGTTTAGCCAGCATAGCATAGTCTTTTAGAAGAGTGTGGTTCACTACTATAATTATCACCACATATAATTATTATATGTCTCCTTCTGCTGCTAGACTGTAAGCTCCCTGAGAAAGACGGTATTCTGCCTTTTTGACACACTCATCATTGGCACTGGTGCTTGCCACTTAATAGTTGAACAAAAGAAAGGTTAATTCAGTTGTGTGCCTTGCTTGGAGGGACTGGAGGAGGAAACTTGTTACTATGTAGATGCAAAGTAGGGAGGCCTAAACCAGCATGGCAGTGAGCACAGAAAAGGGAGGAAGGCAAGTGACTCATTTTTTGAGTTGAGTATTGGATGGGAGTTATGATTTGGCTTGTCATATGTTAGTACCCCCAGAATATTGGAATTGATTATAATGAGGGTTTAAGCTGTGACTCATAGCCACTTGAAACTCAGCTCCACAGAGAAGGATATCTGAATGCCATGGAGTTTGTGACTTGCTTAACTTATGTCCCCAAGATCCTGCCCTCGTTTTTAATTAATTTATTTATTTAAAAACATTTTATTTATTTATTTGAGGGAGGGAGAGAGTGAATGTACAAAGGGGAAGGAGAAGCAGACTTCCTGCTGAGCAGGGAGCCCAATGTGAGACTTGATCCCAAGACTGAGACCATAACCCAAGCCGAAGGCAGACACTTAATGGATTGAGCCACCCAGGCGCCCCTTCTTTACCCTTTTATTTAAAAATTATTTTATTGTGGTGAGAACACCTAACATGAGATCTACCCTCTTAACAAATTTTTAAGTGTACAATATAGTATTGTTGACTAGGTACAATGTTTATAGCAGAGTTCTAAAATTTAGTTCTTCTTATTTAACTGAAACTTTATGCCTGTTGATAAGTAACTCCCATTTCCCTCTGTACCCCTGCTCCCCCACCGTGGATTTTCTAACTCAAGCTTTATTCTTTGAAATGACCCTCTCCCATGACCTTACCAGAGTGTTGACCCCTGTCCTTTGAATAAGATTATGCTAGGGCAAAACATGGGAATTGGAGCAGACATTTTCTTTTGTTTTTTTTTTTAAGATTATTTATTTATTTATTTGACAGAGATCACTATTAGGCAGAGAGGGGTCGGGGGAAGCAGGCTCCCTGCTGAGCAGAGAGCCCAATGTGGGGCTCCATCCTGGGACCCTGAGATCATGACCCGAGCCGAAGGCAGAGGCTTTAACCCTCTGGGCCACCCAGGCGCCCCACTTGAGCAGACATTTTTCAAAACTTAAATCATATGCTTGTTTACACTGTCCCACTGGATAGCCACTAAGTTACATGTGGTTACATATGGTTATTTAAATGTAAATGAAAGGGCACCTGCATTTCTCTGGGTAATGTGGCTTCTTTGGCAAAATATTTCTGTTTTTGCTGGACTCTACAGAGACTTGGTGAACAGTTGGAAAAGCTTAAGTGAAGTCAGAGTTCAAGGTTAAAGAGGTTCAGGAATGGAAAAAATATTTGGAGGCAAGAGCACAGAAATTTTTTTAAGATTTATTTCTTTGAGAGAGAGAGAAAGAGAGCATGAGTGGAAGGAGGGGCAGAGTCAGAGAGAATATCAAGCAAAATCCCAACTGAGTGCAGAGCCCGATGCAGGGCTTGATCCCATGACCCCAAGATCAAGATTTGAGCCGAAACCAAGAGTTGGACACTAAACCAGGTGCCCCAAGAGCATAGAGATTTCAACAAACATTTTTTAAAATTTTACTTTATTTTATTTTTTTTAAAGATTTTATTAATTTACTTGGCAGAAAGAGAGAGAGCACACAAGGAGGGAGAATGGCAGACAGAGGGAGAACCAGGCTCCTTGCTGAGCAGGGAGCCCATGTGGGACCGGTCCCAGGACTCTGGGATCATGATCTGAGAGACGCTTAATGATTGAGCCCCCTAGGCGTCCCTCGGCAAATATTTATTGGTGCTGTTGCTTGCCAAGCTTTGGACTAAGGTGTGAGGAAACAAACATAAGTAAGATGCTGCAGAAAGGGCTCACAGTCTAGAGAAGAAACATTAATGTATCAGGCAATAAAGGGCTAGGACTTTATTTAGGTGATATGTACTAGGACTGCAGTGTGTATAGACTATAGTTTGAATTTGAAAAAAAGAGTGATCCAGAGTGACATTCTTCTGTCAAACATTTCTGAGTACCTACTCTGTGCAGGTACCATGTGTTATGGTAAAGGTCAAAGAAAGAGACATCTGGATGTTTAGGCTCTGCTGCTGGCAGGAGTGTAATTGGTAAACATTATAGAAAACTGGCTGGCAGTGCTTGCTACCTCTGTTGCCCTACAACCCAGTATAGTGTTCCACTTCTACCAGGAATGAGACATTTCCCAACAGAAATGCATATCTATATCTGTCACCGAAAGATGTGCTAGAAAGTTCACAGAAGAAGTACTGTTCATAGTAGAAGCTACTCAGGTACCCATCAACAGCAGAATACTTTATGGCAATGAGAATCAGTTATGTACAACTGCACACGGCAATATGGATGGATCTCACAAATGAATGAAAGAAGCCAGACACAGAAGGGTACATACTGTATGATTCCATTTACACAATTTGCAAAAACCAATACAATTAATCTATGTTGTTAGAAACCATAATGATTACCCTTGGAGGGGCGTTGGAGGTGCTGGCAATGTTGTTTCCTTATTGGAGTGATGGTTTCCTGGGTATGTTCAAATTGTAAAAACCAATCAAGCTGTATGCTTATAAACACTTTGTGCCTATATTATACTTTAGTAATAAATGTAGAATTTTTAAGAAATGATAGAGGAATGTGAACAAAGAGATGAAATCTGGCTGAGGGCCTCAGGAGAAGACTTGATAGAAGGAGAGGTGGTGACTAAGCTGAGCCTTGAAATGTTTGGAGGTGGTGAGGTGGGAGGAAAGAGGGGAAGCAGTATTTAGGAGAGAGGGAACTATGAGCAAGGGCATTGAACCATCTGGAGAAGATCAAAACTAGTCCTGTTTGGCTAGCATGTCTCATGCAAGTAAAGTTGGGGCTGGAGAAGCAGGTTAGAGACAGACCATGGAAGGCCTCAAGTACCAAAGTAAGGAATTTAAACTTGATGTTCTAGGAAGTCTTTGAAGGTCTTTTAAACCCGGGGGTGACTGTGTCAGGGTTACTGGGGGCTTAGCGAGGTAATTGTATCTTCATCCTCTGTGCATTGGTGAGCTGAAGGCATCTCATTCATATTTACTAATTCAGAGCCTGTCCTGAATGAAAAAAATATCTGTTTCATGTTGCTGCTTTCCTCGCTTGTCTCCCCATGCAGGACTCTCTTCCTTTTTTCTCCCGTCTACCTGCCAAAGACAGAACAAAAACCCAGCATACAGCATTACCTTCTAGTATCTCTGGCCACATCTCTTAAGAGGGCCAACAGTCAGTATCCTTTTCGTTATAGGCAAGAAGAGAGGCGGCGGCGGTCCTTCCAGGATTACACTGGGCAGAAGATCACCCTCGAGGCTGTCCTGAACACCACCTGCAAGAAGTGTGGCTGTAAAGGTAAGGTGAAGCCTCTGCCAGGTCAGTCCTTCCTCCTTGTGATGGACCCTTCCTAGGTGAGGGAGGCCGCCTGGTTTGGGTGTGGCTCACCCTGCTTTTTAGTCAGTGATGGCCTCACCTGCTCGTGCTGTTACTCTTCCTAGACTCTTACCAGAGTTCATGCCCTTTCTGTGTCCTCTTCGGAATGCTGGCCCTGCCGGATACTCTACTGGCCACCCCACCTCCACCCATGGTTGATGCCCTGTGTGGGCAAGATCCCCATGTACTGCACCAGAAGGGGAGAGAGTGTTGGATTATGGTTAGCACTGTAAATTTTTATCTCCAAAATTTTGCAGCAAAAGTGAAGTGATTTGGAAATATATTGCTCAAGGATCCAAGTCAGACCCTTTCTTGCTCTTCCTTCTTTAACTTCAGACTTCTGAATACAGTCTCCTTTTAGTACTAAAGAACGCAGGCTAGCTGCTTGCTCAGGTTTCTTCTGGTCTTACTAAGGTGTTCGAGAGCGCTCTCAGCCTGACTTCCCTCGTCAGAGCTATCATGAGAGGGATTGCCAGCGTCTCATTTTCAGAGTGACGTCAATTTGTCACCCCTTCTCCCTTGCCTTCTATTTACCCTGCTCTCTTGATTTTTCTGCAACAGTTGGTAGCAGATTTGTGCCCTGATTGGTGTGGGAGTTAAGCCTCTACTTAGCATTAATGTAGAGGGAGGAAGGAAAAAAAAAATGAAAGAATACCTCCTCAGGGGAATTGTGGACACATTCCAGATATTTTAAAAACTATGCTGTATTCCCCTTCCAGGCACCATCTAGCTTCTGGATTCAGAGTTGCAAAATAGTTTACGCATAGCTTTTTGATGATCTCATGGGATCATCTGTGCCCCTGAAATAGGGTCTGCATAGGCTTGGATAAAATCAGCTCTGTAGTAGCTGTTAAATGGCCACTTGATAGCACTGAAGGTTCCAAGGAGGGTGGGTCCTCTTACCTTCAGCTTACGTCCAACCAGGTGTTACATGAGGCAGAGAAGAATAATGAGAGATGGAATTTGTCTTAGTTAGCAAAGGTCAGGCCCTAGGTGGTTGGTTTTGGTTTAGCAGGAATAGCATAGAGCAGGGAGGCGTGAAACCTGGAGTAAGTTTCAGCTCTGCTGCTCTTTTTGTGACCTTGAGCTACTTCTCTACTCCAGGTCTTTATATCTGTACATGCAGTGCTGGATTTGATGATCTCTAAGGCTCTTGCCAAACCTGACAGTCTGAGTGTTGAGTGCCCCAGGTGACTGCCTGTCTCTCACTGTATTAGCTTGGATGTGAATGCCACCTTCCTGCCAGCTGCCTAAGAGCTTTCTTCCTGTAGGGCTTGGCCGGCCACTCGGCTCCCTCTGCTAAGCATCCTGCTCTCTGGAGCAGCCTTTCAATGTCAGGAATAAGTTCTAAGCAGATCTTTAAAAATTACTAAGCCCCATTGCTAATGGAAGGCAGCACAAGCCTGCTTCCTCTGCCATTTCCAAAGCAGTGCCAGTGTTTCCCACAGCTCTGGGACCAGCTGCTGGTTCTGGCCCTGGTTGAGTGGGCAATGCCATCTTGAGGTGACAGAAAATCTGCCCAGAATCCAGCAGCTGCTCTGAATGAACTCAGTAATACTTCTTCAACCAACCAGCCCCTTTCAGGAACCTCTGGGGAAGCTCCACCTGCCAAGAGGAGAGGCTGCTTCTCCCCTCCCTGCCTTTTCTACCTCTCTTCTGCAGGCCACTTCGCAAAGGATTGTTTTATGCAACCAGGAGGGACCAAATATTCTCTGATACCTGATGAGGAAGAGGAGAAGGAAGAGGCAAAGTCAGCAGAGTTTGAGAAGCCTGACCCCACAAGAAATTCTTCTAGAAAAAGAAAGAAGGTGAGTGCTATCTTGCTTTTATTTATCATATTTTTTAGGGTTTTAAAATAAAAATGTACTAAAAAAATAGAATAAAAATGTACTTTTTTCAGAAATTTTAGAAGTCCTGAAAAACATAAAGAATATTAGGATTTCCTGTAATCTTCCCATCCAAAGAGACTTACAGTATTTTGGGGTACATTCCAATCTTTTTGCTTGGTAATGATGGTAGATAGGTACATCTACATTTAAACACATAATTATGGTTGTACTAGGTCTAGTTTATATTTTACTTTTTTCATTATACTTATCAAAATCATTTTCTAGTATTTTTAAGTGTTCAAAACTTGATTTAAGAACAACATACAATATTCTGCCCTATGGCTGTATGGCTGTATGATGGTTTATTTAATAATTTTTCTATTGTTGGCTATTTTTATTACTTCTACCCTAAGTCTTTGGCCACATCTCTTACTGTTTTCTTTGGATAAATCCCTGAGTAAGATTACTGAGTTAGGGCTTTAAGGCTCTTGATACATTTTATCAAATTGTCTTTCTAGAAAGTACTTCTCTGTGCCCAGTGTGGATAAGAGTGCCTGTCTCACGGAGTTGTCTCCTGTGTACTGATTACAGCAGAACAGTTCATAAAACAGACATTATATGGTGCTGAAAAAAGACAGGGCATTTGTTGCATGCCGCCCAGAGAGGGAATGGAAAAAAACTGTGCTATAGTTTGGTCAGGAAATAGTTGTTCTCATATTGTGTATTATTTTTCTAATTGTGTCCAGCTATTGGGTTTTTGTTTCATTTTGTTTTTTAAAAGCCTCAGCAATCTTTTGTTGAGTGGTCTTTTTATTCTAGGTACTGCAACCCTAGGAATAAAAAGAACTATGATCAGGTCCTTGTCCTTAGTGGGCATTCCCTACAAATTAAACATTACTTCATTTTATAGGGGAGGAAAAGGCCCTTTGTACCATTGTAAGAACTAGCTAAGTATATGAATAATAGTTTCTTGACCTGTATATTCTCTCCCTGGTGATCACATCCCTCATAAGACTTTAACTGCCTTGATGACTCCCACATCCCTAACTAGTATCCCACAGGTACCTCAGACTTTGGCTTAGAGTCCATCAGACCCAGGTTTGAGGCCTTCTGTGCTATAGACCACCTGTGTAACTTTGGGCCCTCCTAAATTTTCAAAGGAGGATTGTTGTGGTCTTTGATGACAGTGTTCCTTGTGAGGGCATGCCCAGCTCCCCAAGATAGATAGAAAACACTGACAAGTTCGGTGCTTAATTACTGTTGGCTGTCATGACTACCATTCTGTCTTCTTCAGCCCTCCTCCCTACATGGGCGCGCGCGCACGCACACACACACACACACTATAAAAACAACACCATCCTTCTATCTTGTATTAACTTGTTTCTATCCTTCTATCTTGTATTACTACTTATTTTAATGACAGTAATAACGTGCCGGAAGGAAACCAGCACATCATTTATTTTTCTCTCCTTTCCATCCCATATCTATTCAGTCACCGAGTCCTGTTAGCGGCGCCATCTAAGTATTCTTTTCTTCTCCTTCCCATTCCTTCTGCCGTGTGCTGTACTCTCCCCTGTCTCTCACTCACAGACTATTGAACTAGCCATGGGACATTTTATTTGCTTTTCACCTCCAAGTTCCCAGGAGTTGGGTCTAGGCATCTGATTTTATTTTTTTTTAAAGCATCTTTATTTTACTTCAATGCTTGATTCTCTTCATTATTATGACTTTTTTGTTCTCTGCTTTAACTCTGAATGTTGGGGTGCTCCAAGGCTGTCCTGTTTCTCCCTTCTGTTCTCTGACTACCTCCTCTCTAGGTAATCTCATCCTGTCCTATGGTTTTGAATACTACTTACATGGTAATAATACCCAGATTAAGTATTTGTATCATTATTCTTTTTTTTTTTGTTTTTTGGTAAATTTTTTTATTTAAGCTTTATTTAAACATATAATGTAACCCCACCACCCTCTCCCAACCCCTCTCCCCCCCACCCCCCTCAGTTTGTTTTATGACATTAAGAGTCTCTTTTGGTTTGTCTCTGTATCATTATTCTTATCCAAATCTGTAATTCCTTCCCTGACTTTCTTTCATACTTTAGATTTAGAACTCCATCTGCCTACTTGACATCTTCTTCTAATTGTCAAGGTTGCATCAAGCTGAACACACCCCACAATTCTTTAATTTTTCTATCCAAAGCTGCTCCTTCCACATTTTACCCTATCTCAGTGAATAGATCACCATTCTCTGAGTTGCTCAAGCCAAAATCTATAGGCTTTGCATTTGGTATTACTGTTTTCTTTAAACTGTGGTAAAATATCCATAACATAAATTTTACCATCTTAAACATTTTCTAAGTTTTATTTATTTAAGTAATCTCTACACCCAACATGGGGCTCAAACTCAACGGCCCCAGGATCAAGAGCCATGTGC
The DNA here is from genome assembly GCA_003697995.1 of Taxidea taxus jeffersonii. NCBI lineage: Eukaryota > Metazoa > Chordata > Mammalia > Carnivora > Mustelidae > Taxidea > Taxidea taxus. The sequence continues at coordinate 8,726 of RCUC01132601.1, forward strand.
TCTTCCAACAGAGCCAGCCAGGTGCCCCCATCTTATTCGTTCTTTCTTTCTTCCTTTCTTCCTTCCTTCCTTCCTTTCTTTCTTTCTTTCTTTTTCTTTCTTTCTCTCTTTACCTCTTTCTCTCTCTCTTTCTCTCTATCTCTCTTTCTCTCTGTCACAGAGAGAGAGAGAGATCACAAATAGGCAGAGAGGCAGGCAGAGAGAGGGGAAGCAGGCTCCCTGTTGAGCAGAGCGCCCGATGTGGGGCTCGATCCCAGGACCCTGGGATCATGACCTGAGCTGAAGACAGAGCCTTTAACCCACTGAGCCACCCAGGGACCACTAAATTTTACCATCTAACCACTTAAAATTTTTTAAGTTTTATTTATTTAAGTAATCTCTGCACCCAAAGTGGGGCTCAAACTCACGGCCCCAGGATCAAGAGTCATGTGCTCTTCCAACTGAGCCAGGCAGGTACCCCCCATCTTACCTATTCTTTTCTTTTCTTTTCTTTTTTCTTTTCTTTCACAGAGAGAGATCACAAGTAGGCAGAGGCAGGCAGAGAGAGAGGGAGAAGCAAGCTCCTCACTGAGCAAGGAGCCTGATGTGGGACTTGATCCCAGGACTCTGAGATCATGACCTGAGCTGAAGGCAGAGGCTTAACCCACTGAGCCACCCAGGCGCCCACCCATTCTTATTTTTAAAGATTTATTTATTTTATTTTAGAGAGAGAGTACGTGCACATGTGTGCATGTGTGGGAGGGGTAGAGGGAGAGGCGGAGGGAGAAAAATCTCAAGCAGACACAGGGGCTTGATCTCACCACCCTGCGATCATGACCTGAGCCGAAATCAAGTCAGTGCTTAAGTCAGTGCTTAAGTTAATCAAGTCAGTGCTAGGTGGACTGAGCCACCTAGGCATCCACCACCTTAACCATTTTTTTAAAAAGATTTATTTTATTTATCTTATAGAGAGAGCATGAATGGGAGGGGCTGAGAGAGAGAGAGAATCGCAGGGCAGAGCCCCACATGGGGCTTAATCTTACAACTCTGAGATCATGACCTGAACAGAAACCGAGAGTTGGAGCTCAACTGACTGCACCACCCAGGCGCCCGTAACCATTTTTACATGTGCAGTTCTTTGGCATTAAGTAAATTCAGATTGTTGTGCAGTCATAACCACCGTCCACCTCCAGAACTCTTCATTTTGCAAAACTGAAACTCTGTGCCCGTTAAACACTGACTCCTCATTCTTTCTCCCTGGCACCTGGGAACCACCATTCTACCATCAAGTGAGAAAAGGAGGTGAACGTGAAAAAGAACACAGGCCTTTATTTGGGGCCTCAGAATTGCAATTAGTAGATCACAGATTTGTATCGCTCATTTAGGGAAAGCCAAGGGTTTTTCTGAGGGAGAAGGAAAGATGTAATTACACAATTTAGCCGAAGAAGAGAACAGACCCTGCTAGTTTGGTGCTGATCAGCTGAGCCACTTCTGATGCCTGTCTTCTTGATTATTTTATCAGTGCTATCAAGTAGAACTGTCATTGGTATGTAATAATTACCTTCCCTGCCCTCATGTGATCAAATACCAGTTGGTCTGTTGGAGTGTTATGAGCAGCTGCTTATACAGCGATTGCTGCTTCTGTCCCCGTTCAAGAGTCCATCAATTTGGAAAGGAAAATAAAGCTTCAAAATGGAGTCTCTTACATCCAGAAATTTTAGACAATTCCACATGACTTTATTTCTCTACGATTTAGACTACCTAGGTATAGGTATAAATGGAATAACAGTATTTGTATTCTTCTTTTTTTTACTTATTTGTCAGAGAGATAGAACACAAGCAGGGGGAGCAGCAGGCAGAAGGAGAAGCAAGCTCCCCACTGAGCAAGGAGCCCGATGTGGATTTGATCCCAGGACCTTGGGATCATGACCCGAGCTGAAGGCAGACACTTAACCATCTGAGCTACCAGGCATCCCAGTATTTGATTTTTTATGACTGGCTTACTTGACTTAGTAAACTATCCTGAGGATATATAGCATGGGTTATTTTCCTTCCCTTTTAAGACTGATAGTATTTCATTACATGTACACACTATAGTTTGCTTATCCATTCATTTGTTGTTGGCCATTGGGTTGCTCCCACCTTTTGGCTATTGTGAATAATGCTGCTATGAACATAGTTGTGTCAAATATTTCTTCAAGACCTGCTTTCAATTCCTTTGGGTATATACTGGGAATTGGAGTTTCAGGATTATGTGGTAATTCTGTTCTGATTTTTTATTTTTCTTTCTTTTTTTGAGGAACCACTGTGCTGTGTTTCATAATGACTGCATCATTCCTACCAGTTGTACACAGGGTTCCATTAGGGAGTAGTGTTTGCTAATTGTCATTTAAGTAAAAGAAGATGATAATATTGTTCAGTTCAGTTCTATGTCTTTCTCATTTTTAAAAAAATTTCCAAGAGAGCGTTGTTAAGATATCCAGTCACACTACATGTCAATATATTTATTTTTATAGTTACTTTCTACTTAAAGCATGGGATTCAGGCTTTCTATTTATAGTTGTTGTTATAAAGTTTCCCTTTTAGTAAAGCTTTTTTGTTTTTTCTTAAAGTGGAAATAAATCAAATTTTAAGAAAAATTTTAAGGGGTGGGGTGCCTGGGTGGCTCAGTGGGTTAAGCCTCTGCCTTTGGCTCAGGTCATGATCTCAGGGTCCTGGAATCCAGCCCCGCATAGGGCTCTCTGCTCAGCAGGGAGTCTGCTTCCCCCCTCTCTCTCTGCCTGCCTCTCTGCCTACTTGTGAGCTATCTCTCTGTCAAATTAAAAAAAAAAAATTAAGGGGTACCTGGGTGGCTTGGTCAGTTAAGCATCCAACTCTTGATTTCAGCTCAGGTCATTGTCTCAGGGTTGTGGGATTGAGCCATGAGTTGGACTCCTCACTCAGTAGAGATCGAGATTCTCTCTCTCCCTCTCTGCCCCCACCCCCATGCCTGGTCTCTTTCTCTCTCTCTCTCCCTCAAAACAAATTCATAAATCTTAAAAAAAAAAATTTAAGTAAAAAATTAGCAGTTTGTAAACACATGGGGTAAAACCTCTGGCAATATTATAGGAATGGCACTTGGAAAACACTGATTTTGAGCAGTGGGGATATTATTTTAGTTTGGTACTATTCTCCTGTGAACCAAAGAAACAGAAACTTGTAAACCCTACCTACTTCAGGCACTGCCTTCCAGAGGCTTCTGCAAACCTTCAGCATTGCCAGATTTAGCTCAGCTCCCTCACAGAGGCAACAACCCCAGACCCGTACTGCTGGCAGGATTGCTTATTTTTGAACACAGGGCTTAGGCATACCTTTATTTTTCATGCTAGTGTTCCTAGAGCCTTTTTCATAGAGGTCTGAGGACTGATTTAAAGAGGGAGAAGAGACGTTTCCACTATTTATAACCTCATTATTGAAATGTACAACAAAAGAGAGGCAACCCATAATCTCACTACTTTACCAGGGTCTGTTGGGGCACGTTTTTTCTACCAACTGTTTTCAGATGCACACTTTACCTAGATACAGTAAAGATGTATATACTGTTTTGTTTCCTCCCTTTGTACCTTGTCATGAGCATCTTTCCATGTTTGCCACATAGTCTTGTAGTGCTCATTTGCAGTGCAATCTAGTGTCACGTCAGGTGGATGTGGAGGATTCGAGGAGGCAGTGGAGAGTGGCACTTCAGAACCCGGGCTGTGAGACACATTGCCTGGGTTCTGATCTCAACCACCTCCTCACTGTGGAACGTAGTCTAATTACTAACTTCTCTGAATCTCTTTTCCTGTTTGTAAAATGGGAGTAATAAGCATCTACTTCATAAGGTTGTTAGGATGAGGTGATGCAAATGAAACTCTAGAGGAGCACCATAGTGGCATACAGCACAGTCTGGCATATGTCAGCTATGAGTGGCTGGTGCTTAAAAACAGGCTTTGTGGTCAGAGACTGGGCTTAAGTAGATACTAGGTTCAAGTAGTTCATTATATATTCTAGATACCAATCCTTAATTAGATGTGTGACTTCCTGCAAATATTTTCTTCCATTCTGTGAATTGCCTTACACTATTGGTAGTGTCCTGTTTTTATTCCATATTTACATTTTTATTTTTAGATTTTATTTATTTATTCATGAGAGACAGAGAGAGAATGGCAGAGGGAGAAGCAGTCTCCCCGCTGAGCAGGGAGCCCAATGTGGGACTCGATCCCGGAACCCCAGGATCATGACCTGAGCCAAAGGCAGACACTTAACCATCTGAGCCACCCAAGTGCCCCCAGATTTACATTTTTAAAAAACACACCTAAAACTTACCATGTTAGCCACTTTTAAGTGTATGGCTTTTCACGGTGGTGTGAAGTGCATTCTTGTAATCATGTGTTGTTGTTTTTTTAAAGATTTTATTTATTTGACAGACAGAGATCACCGGTAGGCAGAGAGGCAGGCAGAGAAAGAGGAAGGGAAGCAGGCTCCCTGCTGAGCAGAGAGCCCAGTGTGGGGCTCGATCCCAGGACCTGGGATCATGACCTGAGCTGAAGGCAGAGGCTATAACCCACTGAGCCACCCAGGCATCCCTGTAATCATGTGTTTTGATGCACAAAAATTTTTAATCTTGTTGAAGTCCAACTTACCAACTTTTTCCTTTTGTTTCCCATGATTTTGGTGTCATACTCAAGAAACCATTGTTAAATCCTGTCATGAAGCCCCCCCCCCCCCGCCGTTTTCTTCTAAGAGTTTTATAGTTTTAACTTCTGTATTTAGGTCTTTGACCCATTTTAAGGGTTTTTTTGGTATATGGTGTGACTCCAACTTTTTTTTTTTTTGCATGTGGATCTTTCTAGTTTTCCCAGCACCAGTTTTTCAAAAGAACTGTCCTTTCCATACTGACTGGTTTTAGCATCATTGTTAAAAATCATTTAACCATATATGTAAGGTTTTAGTTCTGGCTGACTACTCTATTCCATTGGTCTGTATGTCTCTCTGTATGCTCTGCCACACTATTTTGATTACTCTTAACTTTGTAGGAAGTTTTGGAATTGGGAAAGGTCAGTCCCCAACTTTGTTCTTCTTTTTTAAGATTATTTTGACTGTTTGTGGCCCCTTGAGATTCCAGATGAAGTTTAGGATGGATTTTTTTGGTTTTTACAAAACATATTATTGGGATTTTGATAGGGTTGCATCAGATCTCTAGATTGCTTTGTGTGGTATTAGGATTTTAACCATATTAAGTCTCCCAATCGACGAACGTGGATATTCTTCCATTTATTTGCATTTTCTTTCAGCAGCGTTTTGCAGTGTTCTGTGTACAAGTCTTCTTGCCTCCTTGGTTAAGTTTATTCTTTTTTAATGCTATTGTCACTGAATTGTTCTCTTTATTTCCTATTTGGATTGCTCATTGTTAATGTATAGAAAGAAATATATATACACACACACACAAATATATGTATATAATATATACAAATGTATATAATGTATATGTTTTTACATATATACAAATATATGTATATATACAAATGTGTGTGTATATATATAGTTAATGTATAGAAATGCAACTGATTTTGGGGTGTTGATTTTATATCCTGCAACTTTGCTGAATTCACTTAGCAGTTCTAACTGTTGTTTATGGAATCTTTAGGATTTTCTGCATTTAAGATCATGTCTGCAAACAGGTTATTTGACTTTTTAATAGAGCTGGGTATTTAACAACTATTCTATTTATGTTCCAAGGATTGTTCTTTCTCTTTCAACCTTCTAGTGAGTAAATAATATATGTCAGAATCCTAAAGCGGTTCTGTGGATATTTCACTTCTGTGGGTCTTTGGTTAAGTTGGTTTGCACTGCTTAATACATATGGTACAATGAGTTATTGCTTTGTTTCTAAAGCTGCTTTGAAATATGTATTTCATTTCACCAAAACAATTATTAAGGATCTGCTAAGTATGAGGCTCTTATGAGCTGCTTAGTCAACCTGTTATCTTACCCCCCATCACTCTTCACTTAGTAGAGGAATGGTCTGATGAACTATGGCAGTAATAATCATCATACCTTATTATTTTCTAAAGTGCCTTTGTGTATTTGAACTTCTAACTCATGAGTTGTCTTTGATTAAAAAGTGATCTAGGGAGTTGAAATATTTAAAACTTCCCCCTTGATTCCCTCTGCCCCTGTTTCTACCAGGGTCTCATCTAGCATCATTGTCTTTTCACCTCATTGTTAATCCCTTCATGATCTTTGATGCCTTGTATTTGTTTAGTGCTGACAGTTTGTAAAATGTCTTCATGTTTTTTATTTTGTTTTATCCTTATACACTCCTATGAAGTAGCCAGACTAGGTGTTACTGTTCCATTTTACATATTAGGAAAATGGAAAGGAAGAGAAATTGTTTCACCCGAAGCTACACAACTACCAGAGAGAGAGTTAAAATAAGAACCCAGGCCTTCAGGTTGCTAACCCTGTGTTTTTTTTTTCTATACTGCGCTTCAGCCATTAGCTCACAGTGCCCCAGTTATTTACTCAACAGATGTGTATTGAGTACCTCAATATGTCTGTTGTGCACTGGTAGGTGCTTACTTATCAGGGCTCACAAGGTCAGTTTTGCTGTGTCGCCAGCTACCCTTAGTGACCATTTGATGTTATCTGTTGATCTATTTCCTTTTTTCCCCCTATGGATCTATTTCTGTTCACAACCATAAGTCAAGATTCTAGGCCCCCTATCTGTTTCCTTTTACCCTCTAAATCTTTTTTTTTTT